>PVJS01006528.1:0-59463 GCA_004027185.1 Glis glis | reverse complement strand
CCATTTCCCTACAAATGATGTGATTTTGTTCTTCTTTATGGCTGCATAAAATTCCATTGTGTACATATCCCATAGTTTTGTAATCCATTCATCTGTTGATGGATACCTTGATTGGTTCCAAAGTTTGGCGATTGTGAATTGTGCAGCTATAAACATTGACACACATGCATTGGTCTGGTAGTTTGGTTTCTGGTCTTTTTGTTTTGTTTTGTTGGTGCTAGGGATTGAACCAAGGGGCATTCTACCTCTGAGCTACATCCCCACTCCTTTTTATTTTTTTATTTTGAAATAGGGTCTTGCTAAGTTGCTGAGGCTGACCTCAAACCTGCGATCCTCCTGTCTTAGTCACCCAAGTACTAGGATCACAGGTGTGTGCCATCATGCCTAGCTTCATATGCTGATTTAAATTCCTTTTGACAAATACTCAGAGGTGAGATCACTGGATCACATAGTAATTTTATTTTTAGTTTTTTGAGAAACCTCCATACCGTTCTCCATAATGGCCATACTAATTTACCACCAACAGTATATGAGAGTTCCTTTTTCTCCACATCCTTTCCAGCATTTTTAACTTTTTGTTTTTTATTGATAACAGCCATTCTAATTGGGGTGAGATGGGATCTCATTACTGTTTTGATTTTCATTTCTCTGAAGACTAATGATGTTCAGCATTTTTCATATATTTGTTGGCCATTTGTAGTTCTTCTTTTAAGAAGTGTCTGTTCTGATCATTTACTTTTTGTTCAGTTTTTTGAGGTCCTTATACATTCTGGATATTAAGCCTCTGTCCAATGAGCAGATGGTAAATATATCTCTTTACTCTGTTGATTGTTTCCTTTCCTGTGCAGAAGCTTTTTAGTTTGATGTGATCCCATTTGTCAAATTTTGCTTCTGTTTTCTGTGCTTTGAGGGTCTTGTTCAGAAAATCACTGCCTGTACCAATGGCTTAAAATATTTCCCCTGTTTTCTTCTCTTGTTTCAGGGTTTCAAGCCTTACATTTAGGTACATTGTTTGTTTGTCTGTTTGTTTGCTTGTTTGTTTGTTTGTTTTTGTGGTACTGGGGGTTGAACCCAGGGGCATTCTACTTCTGAGTTATACCCCCAACCCTATTTTTTATTTTGAAACAGGGTCTCACTAAGTTGCTGAGGGTCTCCTTAAGTTGCTGAGGATGACCTCGAACCTGCCATCCTCCTGTCTCAGTCTCCCTGTCCTTCACCACCAAGTTCAGCTTAGACACATTGTCTTTTGATTGTGTCTTGGAATTATCTCTCTATTCCCCTACACTGGCCATTCCTTACTTATCCCATGAACAGTTTGAGCCATATCTTTAAAGAGATGATAGATGTGCTCTGCACACTGTCCAGATCCCCTTATCAGCAGAAGTGCACACTACACACACACACACACACACACACACACACACACACTGCCAGGGACATTGGCTGCTGGCTGTTCACAGCAGAGTCCTTCTCCAACACTGTGCATAGAGGTGAGTGCCTCACCCCATGTTATACTCCTTTCTCGGGGACATCAGGAGATGTGGGGATACAAAGACCCCACTGCCACCTAGATTTGAGGCCACTCTACAGGACACTCCAGTTCCAAGACTCTCCATGGAATCATCCGAGACCTCTGTTGCAAATACATCAACTTCTCCCTCTGACCAGTTCTGCTTCCCTCCATCTCTATCTGGTGCTGTTGCAAAAAAAGTTCTCCTCAATAAACTCCCTGTACATAAATCTTTAGCTCAGAGTATTCCCAGGGGAGGGGACAAACAAAAAGCAGTGTGAGGAGTGGTCTAAAAGAATGGATTTTCAAATGGGACTTTGGAGCTGAATCACCTGCCAGCTGGTTGACAATGGGGACTCCATCATATGCGGTAGACAAAGCGCTAATGGCCCTCCATATATTGTGGCTGCAATTGTTACCATTTCACTGAGATGGAATACTGGTGGGCAGACTAGCAGAGGCAATGTCTCAAGGGTTGCAGGAAAAGCAATCATTTCAAGGACTGCGGAACTGGATGGTACTTGCTGGGGTTTATTGATGCACTAGAGAAAGGCAATGAAAAGGTTGAAGCTGATCAATCACAAATTTAAGTTAATGTAGAAAAGCCAGAGGGCTTCTTGGCAGCATATAAGAAGACTCTATATGCTGCATGCAGAGGACAGAAAAAAAAACAATAAGGATCAGACCCAGAATTTAATTTAATTTACTTTAAGTAGAGTGGTGATGGAGTTCCAGAAAAGACAACCCAGAAAAGTTTGTTCCATGTAGAACAGAGCTCTGGATAGGAAGGAGTAGGGTCCTAATGTGTGAGATGGAAATCTTGGTGTCGATGCACTCAGAAATTGTGAATCCCCAGATTCTCCTAACCCTTGAAGAAGAGGTATACTCCCCCATGTTAAATCTGAGTTTGCCCCAACCCCTGCTTAAAAATGACACAGAAGCCCTGCCTTACAACAAAACATAAGCAGACTCCCAACCCCCAGCTCTGTCTCCATCTCCTCTCCTGGCCACCCAAACTTTTGGGTCAAATCACAACGAAGCACTTGGCCTGCTGAGAGAGGAAAGGGACGTACTCTGAAGGAGCGGCAGGACCAGCTAGGACCTAGCAGCTGCTAGGTGAGTATATATGAGGCTAGATACTGAACTGCTGGATAAAGATGGATGTGGGTGGAACCTAAAGTTAGGATATTTTGTAGATATGGGAGTCGTTTCCTAAATAAAAGATTTTTACAGGATTAAGACAACTTTCAGTTATCAGGGCACATGAGATGTTACATGTGACCAAGGAAGAGATGGAAGTTACTGTTGCTCTCCAAGTATTTGTTCAATAATGGAAATTCCAACTATGTCTACATATTGAGGAAAAGTCCAAGTAGCTGTAAGGTAGAAAGACCAAGTATGGACCAAGAAATCAGTCAAGGAGAAATGCAAAGCACCCCATGGCCAAAGAGCTCCCAAAGGTGACATCAATTTCAAAGAGGCACGCCATCAGTCGAGTTCAAGTTAGAGGAGAAAGTGACAACCCAGAACTAGTAAGAACAAAACAGAACAAAAAAACTCCTGGAGAAGTTTCATAGATGAAAGAAGGCTTTCCATATGGAGTATTTAAAAGAAGTCAATTTAATGACTATTGTGATATAATAAGAGATATATATATAATTTATTTATTTATATAAGACATATTTATTTATACATACATACACATATATACATATGCATACACACACACACACACACACACACACACACATACACACACGCACACGCACACGCACACGTAGTCTTTGTACCCATTCCTGGCACCGTGATCCATAGACCCTGGGAAATAATTTCCTGAGTAGTAGGGGGAATAGGAATGTCTTTTGTTATTCATATTATTCATACTCTACCTAAGTTTATGTTGACCAGGTGATTCTTGGTGGACACCTGGAGAACTTCAGGACTGGGACTGGTTGCCAGGGGAGCCATCCATGTGATTAGATGGTGGAGACTTTTTAGCCTTATTCCCCAACCTTCAGTGATAGAGTGGGGCTGGAGATTGAGCTAATTATCTAGGACCAATAATTTAATTACTCATTCCTGTGTAATGGAACCTCCATTAAAACCCTAAAAATTAGTGCTTAGAAAGCTTCCCAGTTGATAAGTACGTGGAGGTAATGGGAGGGTTGTGCACCCAGAGAGCCTAAAAGCTCCACTCCCCTCCCCCATACTTCACCCTATGCATCTGTGACAGTTAGTTTCAGGTGTCACCTTGACTGGATTAATAAATGTCTAGAGAACCTGGAAAGCGTTATTTCTGAGTGTATCTGTAAAGGTATATTGAGGGGAGGTTGATGTGAGTTGGTGGCGTATATGGATAAGATCCACCCTCAATATGGGCAGGCACCATCCAATCAGCTGGGGGCCCAGATGGAACAAAAAGGCAAAAGAAAGGTGAATTTGCTCTGTGTGCATGTGTGTGTGTGTGTGTGTGTGTGTGTCCTGGTGTCCTGGATCTGTGAAATTTCTCCTGCCCTTGGACATCAGAATTCCAGGCTCTCAAGCCTTTGGACTCTGGGCTCTACATTGGTAGCCACTGGGCTCTCAGACTTTCAGCCTCAGACTAACAGTTACATCACTACCATCCCTGGCTCTGTTTTTGGACTTGTACTGAGCCAAGCTACCAGCATCCTAGGGTCTCCAGCTTGCAGACATCCTGATATGAGACATCTCAGCCCCCATAATCACACAAACCAGTTCCCCTAATAAATCTCCTCTCAAATATCGGTATCTATCCATCATCCATTTGTCTATCCATCCATCCATCCATTTACCTATCTATCCATATATATATACATATATATACACATATAGTATATATACTTAGTGTATACACATAGTTTAAAGTTATGTGAAAGCATGTACGTAAAACTTGAAACAAAATTGGGGCTGATTGGTATGAAATTCTGCATTTTTTTCAGTTTCTGAGGTAACTGCTTCAAGTTATATGTACATTTTGCCTGAATTTAGATAGATATTAAATAGATGATAGAGAGATAGGGAGATAGATGATAGATGATAGATAGATAGATAGATAATAGGTAGATCAGCCTCAGCAATTTAGTGAGACTCTCAGCAACCTAGTGAGACCCTGTTTCAAAACAAAACATTAAAAAAGGGCTGGGGGTGTAGCTCAGAAGTAGAATGCCCTGGGTTCAATCCCCCAGGAACACACACATCTCAGTAACTGTGGAGCTTAAATTGTTAAATTAAATTGGTGAGTTAAATGAATTGATTGTGCTATCAGATAATATAGAAATGAAGATTGCAAAGTGAGGCGGGATGGACAAATTCTTTGACCAAACAATTCCACTTCTGAAAACATAAACTTACAGATGTCTTACAAATATCCATGGCCATAGATGTGAAGATGTATGTAAAAGAGTGTTTACTATTGCATTATTTTCATTAGCCAGGGGAGAAATGGGTAACACAATTAAAATCTGCAGGACTACATAATTAAAGAATGTCAAATTCATGTAACTGAATGCCAGCTAGCCTGACCATTAAGACCATTAAGTGAGTTACATCACTGACTGTGCTGATAGCTCTGAGATACAGTGTTAGTTGAATAAGAGAGACAGAGAGAGAAGTACAAAACTGCATGCCAACCTGCCTCAATTTTATTTCAAGTTACATGTACATGTTTTTGCATGAATTTACACAGAAATTTTCCAGATCAATACAAAATAAATTATTAGTGCCAACTCCTACTCCAAATGGAAAACAAGGACTTCTCCAATGGGAAAGGGACTCGTGTTTTAACTTTCAAAATTCTGTACCATTTTTACTGTTTAAATGTTTCTATTTGTTCATTTATTTGATTATTTTTAAATAAGACAAAAGGTTGTGTTTTTAAAAAAAAAAGAAGAAGAAGAAGAAGAAGAAGAAGAACCAAGAATTCTGAACTAATTTTAAATTGTGAAATAGAATTTTGAAAAGCATTGGGAAGTAATTCTCATGGCCAAGCAAGGTGGGCAAGACTGAGCAAACTGGCCCTGAAATTCAGACTCATCACAAGGAATCAGGCAGCCCAGTCACTAGTCTTGACAGATGAACACTGTCCACAAGGAGTGTTCATCCTCAGCCTGATCACCAGGAATCACAGAATGAGACAAGAGAGAGTTTTGATCACATCCCCTTGGCAATCAAGTGTGTTCTGAAAACAGAAGCAGCAGGGCCAGAAGACATAGCTGCTTTCTGACCACATGACACACACTCCATCTTGAAACACAGTGTGAACCAGTGACTGGCTTTTAAATTGCCATGTGGGGATTTAGAATGGGGAAAAGAGAAACATGGTCTTTATATTCCAATGGAGGGATGACACTGACAATTGTTAGGAATTCCAAGCAGATATCACTTAGTGAAGAATGAACTCTTCTTTCAGGTGCTTGATTATAACCAAAATGGAATTTGAAAAGGTTACTATTTCCCCAGACACATGAATTTACCTGTGGTCATGCTGACTGCTTATGTCCCCACTCAGGACCAGCATAAGGTAGCAGAAATATCAACAAATTTGGGGTCAGGAGAGCTAGTTTCAGTCCTCAGGTACACTAAATAATATTTGGGTTAAGTCACTTAAATTTTAGGCCTCTTTAGGGCAAAGAGGACTTTGGAGGTGACTTTGTTTAATATTCAATAATAGCAAGATCATTTTCCTTTTTTATGGTACTGGGAATTGAATCTAGGGGTGTCTACCTCCAAGATATACCCCGGCCCTATTTTTATTTTGAAACAGGGTCTCACTAAGTTTTTGAGGGCCTCACTAAGTTGCTGAGGCTGGTCTTGAACTTGCAATACTCCTGTCTCAGCCTCCCAAGTACTGGAATTACAGGTGTATGCCTGTTTGTTTTTTCTCATACATAGTTGCCCTCAGACTATCATATAGATTTACAAGCTGTGAGGTCCTGGGCTCAGTTCATAGCAGCAAGGTGACATTAAGTATATATAAGTTTTATATGTACATCTGTTTGGCTGTCCTGCCTGGGATAGAGAAAGATATTCATTTTCCTAATTTCTCTTTTTCTTACTGATGCATTATAAATACATCATAGTGAAGTTCAGAGTGATAGAGACATAAATACACACAGTATTTGGTGAACTTCCCCCTAGCTCCCATGTGCACCACGCCCAGCAACAATTCCATATCTTGAAGGGTTGAGTCATACTATTGTGGTTAAATGTACGGGCTGGGTCTCAGGCTGCTTGAGTTCAGTTCATGACTAGTTGTGTGACCTTCTCCAAATTACTTCACTTGTCTCAACCTGAGTATTCTTAGCTGTAAAATTGGAGGTAGCAGTGTGCTTGGTAGGAGGAGTCAGGGAGCTAATCTCTATAATCTCGATAAAGTACTCAACATGATGCCTGGCACATTATGACTATTTAGTTAAATTTATCTAATTTCTTAACTGGTATTCGGAACCAAGCTCACAGTCTATTGGGGGAAATTGATGAGATCCCCGTGCAATGTGACAAGGACTATGATTCTGGTGCAAATGGGATGCAAAGGGGGCACGAAGGGCAAAGAGAGAAAGAGGCACTGCTCCAGCTGGGGCAGGGGTGTCTGGGGAGATGCTTCTGAGAAGGGGCATCTTTGAGCTCAGTACTACAGGATAGTTTAGAAGTGTGGCACAGTGGTGAGGATTATGGAGTATGGAGTTGGGGCCTCGTGGACCCTCTCCACCCTGTGCAACTGTGACAGGAGAGACAGTCGGGTTTTGGTGGCTTTGGGATGCAGTAGTCTCCTGGCCAGTCCACTGGCATTCAAGCTACCATGTCCCTTTCTCACATGCAGGAGGAAAATGGGGAGAAGAGGACTTAGGCAGCAACAGCTCTCTTCCTGATGGAGGGAGGAGTAGGTGAGGATAAGTATGTGCCTCTTTGTGAGTGAGAGTGTGTGCTCCAATGGAGCCTCTCCTTAACCCCTCTCCTACACTTGATAGAGATACCTCATTCATGGATAGAAAGGGAAGGGTGGATGCGCCAGGGCCACATGGCCCTCCGTGAGTGAAGAGGAGGCTGTCTCACCCTTGTCATCTCATGGTAGACCAGTAGCCTGATGACTGTGACAAGGCTCAATTTCTTTTTTTTTTTTTTTTTTTTTTTTTTGCGGTACCAGGGATTGAACCCAGGGGCGTTCTACTTCCGCTCTACACCCCCGGCCCTACTTTTTATACTTTATTTTGAAACCAGGTCTCACGAAGTTGCGGACGGTCTCACTAAGTAGAGAGAGAGAGAGAGACAGGGAGAGAGAGAGAGAGAGAGCTGAGGCTGGCCGCGAACCCGGATACTCCGGTCTCCGCCTCCCAAAGTACTGGGATTACAAGCGTGCGCCACCACGCCCGGCTACAAGGCTCAATTTCTAAAGCTGCCTTTGTCATGTATGAAACAAAGCTCACTCTTGATCCATCTCTCCCTACCCATGTGCATCATTCATAATTAGTTAGAATCACTTTCCCTACCCAGGGCAAAACAAGAATTATTTTACTATACACAGGGGAGTCCAAAGAGAGGGGCCTTTATGAGATTTTGCATTGAGGTTTAATTTAATTGGATAGGAGTTTGACAGACAGCAGAGTGAAGGTAGGGTCAGGCAGACAGAGAGGGCAATGGAAACAGAGGGCATGGTGTGAAGAAATATATGGCACCATGATAAGACTTAGAAGAGGCATCATGAATTTATTTCTTCTTCAAAATTGAAACCAATGAATTTCAAGATCACTTAGTAAAACTTGGAGGGGGAAAATCAAGTAAGAGATGCAAAATTGCAATATAATCATGATGGGAAAGATTATGCAGCAAAACCTAACTTCACCTGAAAAAATAAAAAGGAAAATAAAAATTATATTCATTAGTAATTTTACTGTGACTGATAGAAATATTATGTAAAAATGGACAGAGCATCAAGTTTCCCATAATGTGAATATTTATTTAAGTGAAGTCCCAAAGAGTACTCTGTTTTGCATTTCTTAGGGCAAGCATTTGGGGGACTTCTTGTTTGATTCAAAAGAGAAATGATGTATTAAAATGTTATTAACCACGTGTGCAAACATCTGAGAGGTGCTGAGAATCGATCAGCCTTCAAATGTCCTGATGATGTGATGACAAGAAATGGGCTTTTTAGCTGGACAAACTTGGGTACACATCCAGGCTTCACCTTTACTAGCTGTGTATACTAGGAAGAAAAATAGAAGTTAACCTTATCACTACCTGTCATATGGGTACCTAACATGAAGTGATCATCAATCCTTAGGGAGAAAGAAATAAGTTTATAAAATGTTATTTGCTACATGGGGGGGTGTTAATATGTTGTTCTGATCAAACATTGACATCTCTTTTTCCATAAGATGATCCGATGTTAAACAGAGATTCTTGCCAAGTGACCATGAATAGGTTTTATGGCATCTAAAAACATTCTAAGTTTTTGTTGAAAATGTGTGTGTGTGTGTGTGTGTGTGTGTGTGTGTGTGTGTGTATGCATGCATGCACTCACATTTGTGTGTGTATAAGTTTGTGATACGTCACATTCTGTAGGTGGGCAGATAGTAGACTCCTTTTCTTTCTAGTAATACCTAAGTGGCATGTGAAATTTATTTTTTTTTTCAGTCAATGTGAATAGCCAGAGAAGGGAACGAAACTCCATTTATAACACCACCAGGAGCTACTTGTATAATCGTCCCAGAAACCTATACAGTTGCCAGGAACATCCCTGTTTAACAGAGGAGAGAAACCAGGGGTCAGATTAGCTCAGTGACTTCCAGAAACATCCAGCTTTGCAGCCAGACCAGGACGTGACCCCTGGTCTGTCCCCTCCAAGGTGTGTGCCAGCCACTAACCATTTTTAGCTCCTTCAGCAGCTCAAGCTGTACCTTGACAGTGTCTGTCTGGGACACGGGGCAGCAGAAATGAGATGAGGAGGAGAAAAATCTCACAGTTGGCTACTTTGTGAAGGAAAACACAGGGGAAATGCAAGCTCGGTCCTTGGCAATGACCACTTGGTACTTTCCGGACCAGAGAAGGTCAAGGCACCCTTGGTCAACAGCCCCATCAACTTACATCTCAGGAGACCCATATTCTCATTTGTTGTGCTTCTGATCATTCAAGCCTAACATTGGCTAGTCCTTGAATTCTGAATTCTTTACTCCCTTTTTCCTGGTCCTTCTTCCCAAAAAAAGAAAAAAAGAAGAGCGCACACACACGTGATACATAAATATACTCATGCACTGAGCCAATATTAACTGTCCTCAAATTAGTTACCACCTTCATCAGAATCAACCGGATTCCCTAGTTTTCCAGTAGGTCAAGGAAAGGTCAGGAATTTATATTGTTAATTCCCCAAATTAAGACTCTCATGCCTCTTAAGCAATGTTTCCAACCTTCGCTGATAATAGGTCACTAGGAGCTTTAAAATCACCATACCTGGGAAGCATCCCCAAAAAATTCCAATATAACTAGTCCGGGATGGAAACTGAGTATTAGCATTTTAGAACTGACAGCAGGGGTTGAAAATCCTGCATGGAAATCCTGAGGTCCACTCTCAGCTATGCATCGCCACTCCTAGCCAATCTGAATAATCATGCCTGGGAATGTTTAGAAGAATCCACAGGAACAAATTGAAAACTGTCAAGCTGCCAGGTGTCCAGGTGGTCCATTCGGACAATGAGCCAAACTGAAAGTACCAACCAACCCTTTCCTCACTCACAACAACATTGCAATCAAGAGGCAGAAGAGGTGCTGGCTCCTTGGGGGTCCACTTATTCCCCCAGAATAGCACTGAGCGAGGGCAGGTGGATGCAGCACCGATGGGGGAGATGGCCTCACTACTGAGGAGCCCTGAGCAAAAGGTGCCTGCCTCCTCTGGGCATGTCAGCTAGGAGGGCAGACAGGGAAGGGAGAGGAGTAGAAAAGTACTGACTCAAAGTAAAGTGTGGCCAAGGCTCCCAACAGGGGAGCTTCTGGATGGGGGTATCTGTCTAGGAATGCAGCTACACTGATGAGCACAGCTGGCCTAGGAGCTGCGTCCTTGGCTGCATCCCTCTCCAGATGCAGACAATTGTGGGGCCCTGGCTATGCACCCAGTGATGTGGGAAGAGCAGCTTCCCCCAGTGAGGCCTGCCAGGCAGAGCCTTCTAATTGCCTCTGGTCATGCCTAAAAGAACACATAGGATTTCAGACAGGAGCCAGACTCCTCAAAAATGTCTTTCATTCTTATAACTGTGCTGGAAATCATGGGTCAATCTGTATGCCCTCAATTCTTTATGTGAGTCGATTCTGAAAGGCTGGCCAACTCCTGACCACCGTGAGTAGGCCAAGTTTGTCTTCAGTGATCCACTTTAACACCCTGACTACCTTCTACAGGACCCCTTCACTGGATGCTTCCTGAGACACCCAGGACTCACCTCATCCAGCCACTCCAAGTATTTTTCATTTTTGTTTCAATTTTCAAGACAGGAAAAAAACATTTAAACTAGCTTAAACTGTGAATGATGTTCTGTCTCAAGGAAGCAAGCCGTCAGACCAAAAGAAGGCATGAACTTGAGCATGATCAAATAGATATAGCAGTTCAAATACACCATGAAGAATTTTATTTCTGATGTTCTTTTGTCCTGCTTTCCATCATAGGGGCTTCATCCTCAGGAGGCTTTTTCTACAAAGCATCAAAGGCAGCCACCAGAAGGTCCAGGCTCAACCTTGCTCTCAGCTAGCAATGTCAGAGAAGAGTTCTGCCCTTTATCCACCAGCAACCACTGCCAACTCCAAAAAAGACTGTGATTGGCTCTTCCAGGAGCACATGTCCATCCCTGGACCAACCACTGTAGAAGGAAGGCAGAGCCACATCGTTATCAACCCCACGAGAAATACACAGAGAGAGCGAGGAGAGTTCCCAGAAGGAAGGAATGCCAAATACACAAGAAAGGAACACCTAGGCTACATGCTGTTAAAATTCGATGTGAAGAAATCACTTTAAAAACTTGTTCTTAAATAAACTGCCATGTTTAAAGATCTTATGTTCATAAAGATCATAAACCACTTCAAAAAAAATGTTCCTTATCCCAGAATAATTTGTCAAGTCATGAACTTGAAAGAAGGGTGAAAAGAAAGAGGATTTCTTTTTTTTTTTTAATGTTCATTTATTGGTGCATTGTAATTATACATTTTGATATATGTCAGGGTATGAACATCATACATGCACACATTGCTCATTCAGCCCTCCCTCCAATCCCACCCTTTTCCCTCCCCCTTCCCTTCCCTTCATGCTCCGGATAGTGATTGAGTCTTATAGGTTTATGTATGTACATCACATGCTATAGTGTGTTTCCCTCCACCCCCCCTCCCAACTCCCTCAGTTAGGTCACCTTCTTTGTCCATCTAAAGATTTCTTCTTCTTCCCTTCTAAGTCCCTTCTAAGTCCCATTCTATCTAGCTCCCACAGATTAGGGGGAACATCCGATTTTTTACTCTTAGTGACTTACTAATGTCACTTAGCATGATGTTCTCTAATTCTCTCCATGTCTCTGCAAATGATGTGATTTTGTTCTTCTTTGTGGCTACGTAAAGAGGATTTCTTGACTGGGACCCACTGTTCAAAGGACCCAGGCACTGGGTGTGACATTCTACAGAGCTCATCTCATTGGAGCCTCAGAACCACCAACAAGCAAGATGGCAAAACTGGAGCCCAAGAAGACTGGTTCTTGCCCAAGAACCCAGAAGTAGCAAGTGGCAGAATAGTTCCTATACCCTAAGCCCATTCTCTCGTGAAAATACAATGTGATTTTCCTATTGTGAGCTGCATTTCCACACCACAGTCATCTGGTGGTTTTATTTAACCCTCCCAACAGCCGATGAGGACAACAGGGCAGGCACCGTAGTAGTGATTTCCCAGTGTTTCCTCCAGATCAGTCCTGAGCACTGTCACTGTAGGCCCGGCCACTGGGGGAGGAAGACGTCAGAGCATCCACAGGGAATTCCTGGCACCCCTGAACAGCACAGCGGCCACTGGGGGAGAGAAAAGCCACAAACATCCTGGCTCCTCCTGTTTTCCTTGGTATCTCTTAGGGAGAAACAATACATTCCCGAAAAAGTGTCCATCATTCCTCACTCATCCATCATTCCTCACTTGTCCACCATGAAGTCTCTTGGAGAGCTCAAGATGAGGATCGCACCCCAGGGCTAATCTCATCCCTCAGTGCTCTATAGCCCCTCACACTTGAGAGTGTTCGAGTTACCCATGGAGCCAAACTAATTTGATCAGCTTTATATTACAGCACTCGGTGATCACATTGTGTCTCCAGGCGTCAAGGAGCAAATATTGGGAAGGGGAAGAGTTTAGTCCCTGGGATCAGTCACATGGTGATTCGAAGCCTGGCTAGTAGACTTTCTGGCACACAGTAGGTGCACATTAAGTTCTTTCCTTTCTTCATCTGGCAGTGCAGGTCCGATGTAACGCAGCAGAAGGAAACTTGAACTGGAAGCCAGCAGATTTGTATTCCAGGCCTCCCTCTGCCACTAGTGTACTCTGTGACCTTGTTAAGGGGACATCGCCTCAATGCTCCTCGGCTTCCTCATGCTTCAAATAGAATAATAATGCCGGTCTAGCCTACTTCCAGACTATCATGGGGATTAAATAAATGAATGTTCATGAATTCATTGTGAAAAGCAGAAAGAGCTACACAAATATTAGGGATCACATTGGGCCATACCCCTCATCAATAATCTCTGGGACAGCCTTTGGAGAGTAGGAATGCTGGCAGAAAGAAATGCAGAGCGGCGGCCTCGCTTTGCAAGGTCGCTGCTACGCCACGGGCATCGACGGGCCTGAAGAACGTGGAGGTCGGACGCCGGGGAAATCCATCATGCACCAGAAGACGTTTGTCAGTCGAATGCCAAGCCACAGACGGACCTCTAAAAGCATGGTTAGCTCTCTGATCTTCACTTGGAAGCACTTCAGAAAAGTCACCAGCAAACCATGGGTTCTGAGAAGGTTAGACTCAGAAGAGAGAATTCAAAGTGACAAGAGCAGATGCTTCGTTGTACAGTTGGGGAAACTGAGGCCCAGATTCAAACTGCTAATTCCACGTCCACACTTTGTTCTACTATGCAAAGTATTTCCTTGCAATATAAATAAGGAATTAAAGATTCTCAAAGTCCCAGGACACTTTGTCTAAGTAGAGCAGCTACCACACAGAGCTCCACAGAGGTGGGTGTATCTCCACAGGACATGGAAATTGGGGGAAATAATAATTAGGATGGGGAAGCCTCAGTGATGACATAATCTGTAGAATTAGCATAGCATTTGAGGCTCTTCAGATGAAACTCACCACAGCAATGCCCATCTGTTCATGAAATAACTAAAAGCGATTGCGTGTTTCACATTATAGTACATGTCACAAGGTTTCCATTAAATTTCAAAGTTGCAGCCGAGCCTCATGGCGCATGCTTGTCATCCCCGTACTTGGGAGGCTGAGACAGGAGGATCGCAGGTTCTAGGACAGCTTTGGCAAGTAGTGAGACTCAAGGCAACCTAGCAAGACCCTGTTTCAAAATAAAAATAAAATAGGGCTGGGGGTGTAACTCCGAGATAGAATGAATGCCCCTGGGTTCAATCCCCAGTGCCACAAAAAAAAATATTTTTTCAAAATTGTCCTGTTTAGTTAAAAGAGTTCGGGATTTTCTGAAATAACTAACTTCCAGGGTTTTAACTGTCCTGTGGCACTTATAATATGACCATGTACATTTTTGTCCCTGTGGGTTGGAAACAAGAATTGTGTCACAGAAAAGGTTCCTAGAGAATGAGAGAGTCCCTCAAATATGGCCCATGACTCAGTGAGGAGACGGAAGTCCTCTTTTTCTTTATTGGTTGGAACACTACTATCTTATTAAATAATAAAGATATTGTGTTCATTCAAACAAACAAATGTAGTGCACAGAGAGCATGCTCATAAACATGCGTGCACACAACCAGTGTGAGCTTGGAGCTGAGCCCCACCTCTTTCTGCCACAGTGCACACACTGAAGCGGCTCTTAACCAGCATCATGCCAGGCAATTAATTAGCAAGAATATCCCAAGATTTCATAAATGAGGTTCCCTTGGATACCTTCTTAGGATTTCAACTGCATTCCCCAAAAAGATATGCTGAAATCATAACCCAATACCTTTGAATGTGATGTTTGTTTGTTTGTTGATTGGTTGGTTGGTTGGTTGGTTGGTACTGGGGATGGAACCCAGGGGCCTTCTACTTCTGAGCTACACCCCCAGTCCGATTTTATATTTTATTTGGAAACAAGGTCTCACTAAGTTGCTGAGAGCCTCACTAAGTTGATGAGGCTGGCTTCGAATCTGTGATCCTCCTGTCTCAGCCTCCCAAGTACTGGGATTACAAGCGTGCGCCACCATGCCTGGCTTGAATGTGACCTTATTTGGAAATAAGGTCCTTACAGGTGCAATTAGTTAAGATGAGCTCACACTGGAAAGAGTGAACCCTTAATCCAACATGACCAGTGCCCTTATTAGAAGAGAGGCAGAGACAGATAGGGTAGGGAGAATGTCATGTGACAGCAGAAGTAGAGATTAGGGTGATGCAGCTGCAAGCCAAGGAATGCTGAGGATGGACAGCAATGTCAGAAGCTCCCCCCCAAAAAAGGAATGGAACAGATTCTCCCCCCAGAGGCCTCAGAGAGAACGTGACCCCGCCAAACACCTTGGGTTTGGACCTCTAGCCTCCAGAACTACAAAAGAATGTGTTTGTGTTGTTTGGAGTCGCCTAGTGTGTGGTACTTTGTTTTGGCTATGCTAGGAAAATAATGCACCTTCCAGCTCCAAGAAGGACAAAGATTTAAAAATAGGACGAGGACAAGGAAATGCAA
Source organism: Glis glis (assembly GCA_004027185.1). NCBI lineage: Eukaryota > Metazoa > Chordata > Mammalia > Rodentia > Gliridae > Glis > Glis glis. Next base: position 44,045 of record PVJS01006528.1, on the reverse strand, counting down.
AGGCGAAGGGTGCAAAGCCACACAACCAGAGGACTCCAAGCCTCCCTCGCCAGCACGCAAATGCGGGCGTGAGAAATGGTCTCTCCTGTCACATGTCTCTGCAGAAAGCACAGAGCAGGAAGGCCACCTTTATTGCTGACCTGGCATCATAAAAATAATTAGCAAATCGCCACAAGGTGCTTCCGGAAGGTGATTCAGACCCGCTGCTGTTCTGCCTGAAAGCGCAGCACCGAGCGGCCAGCGGGGCTGCTAATGCTTCACGTTCCAAGGAAACGACCATGTTTATGAGCAGATATTACTCCAAATTGTTCTCCGCAGCAAAGGACTTCTCTTCTGCACCTGGTCCATCCGTACTTGGCTCACAGAGAAACAGCCTCAGGTGTGGAATGAAGGTCACAACGTCTGAGTAAGTGGATGTGACAGCGGCCGCCCACTTCCAAAGCCCCAGGGTAACCGCTCTGCCGGCTGGGCCCCAGGAAGCTCCATTATTCAACTTCCCAGAAACAGATCATTACCCAGGAAGCTCGTGCGCAGCTCCAGACCCTCAACGTCAGTCACCGCAGAGCTTCACACGCCCGTGAGCACCGAAAATGGGAAAAGTTAAGTACTGCGCTTCAAATGGGTCTTTGGAGATGCTCTCGAAATGATTTCTTGCTCCTCATCAAGTTCTAGTGATCAAAGATACCGTTCCTTCATTTAAACCCAAATATTTTAGTTTATACAGATATATATGTGTGCTTGTGTGTGTGCGTGTGTGTGTGTGTGTGTTTGTGCACGTGCGCGCGTGTGCGTGTATGTATGTATGTATATATCTGGGATAATATTTTTAAATACTTTGGCCAACACTAAATAAGAATATTGGGGAACTGGGGAGGTGTCTTAGAGGTAGCGGGCATGTTTAGCATGCTGGAGGTCCTGGGTTCAACCCCCACACACACCAAAAATAATCAATAAATAATATTTGAGCTGGGCGTGGTGGCACACACTTGTAATCCTAGTACTTGGGAGGCTCAGACAGGAGGATCGCAGGTTTGCGGCCAGCCTCAGCAACTTAGTGAGGCCCTCCGCAACTTAGTGAGGCCCTGTTTCAAAATAAAGAATAAAAAATAGGACTGGGGGTATAGCTCAGAGGTGAAATGCCCCTGGGTTCATTCCCCAGTACTGCAAAAATAAACAACAACAACAACAATAATAATAATATTTGGTGGTGAACCACAAGAACCAAGTTCCTGTTCTGACTCTCCTTCAGATCTCTGCTCCTTCTACCTTGGTTTTCTCATCTTGATCAAAAGGTTTTAACTTTAAGTGATAAGTGACCATGGTTGTTCATCAGGGCCCAGTGTTCTTTTGACCTTCAATTATTCACAGATCCTCTTCTGCTTTAATAATTACACCTTCAGATAGCTTGCCCTGTGGTTTCACCACACAAGTCCGCCAGGATAGAAATTAATCTCAGTACTAAAGCAGGAGTGACCGTAGCAATGCGATGGAATCTAACTGAAATCTGGATCTGGAGCCCCAGGCCAGAAATGACTCACCCTGGAAAGAAAGCAATTATTTGTGTTATCTGCCCACTTCACCTGTAGCCCTTGGTTTATGGGGAAAACAGTTCTGTTAAAGATGGTGCTGATTAACTTCATTTCATCAAACACTCCCAAGTCCTTTCTCTGAAGACCCCCAGGCACTAGGAACTTGTGGACAAAACTTTCCACCTGTCAACCGGATGTGTTCTTTAATTTGATGGTGGTAATCATTCCACAATGTATACATATATCAAAGCATCACATGGTACACTGGAAATATATACAAATTTTATTTGTGAATTATACCTCAATAAAGCTGGAGAAAGGAAAGAAAAAAGGAAGGGAGGGAAGGAACAGAGGGGAAAGAAAAGGGAGGGAATAGAGAGACGATTTCTAATATTTCCAGAGGCACCATGTGGTTAATAGTAATTTTCACTCTACTAATAAAATCAGGATCTTTATTTTCTGTCTCCCTTCTATCCCTCACAGCATCCAGATGTTTGAAACAAAGAACACACTCAATAACTAACGTACCTCTCAGAAGATCATGATGTTTCAAGACTAGAGAACTTCATGGAAAATGAGTGGCTGTCAAAATCAGGGACAAGGTATGGTGATCTCCAGGTAGAAGCCATAGAATGGGCGGACTCTTGCACTACCAAAATATTTTCAATTCCTTACTTGCACAGATCACTTTGGGATCTATGATCATTCATGACCTGGGAGGAGGCATGACAGCACTGACTTCCTAATGTTACTACAGATTTCAGTGTTGTATTAGGGAGGCAGAAGGTTGAATCCCCTTCTAATAAGATTTTGCTTATTTGCGTGAGCAGCATTGAGTGAAGAGGTTGAGAAAGCTATCTCTTGGGCCCGATTGCTGGGATTCAAATTCTACCTCCAGCACATACTCTCTGTGCCTCAATATTCTCATCTGTTAAATAGGACATGATGATGGTACCACAAAAAAGTCATGATGAAAATCAAATAACTAAGTACATTAGTCCCTGGCACCATTCTGAAACTGTCCTAATGGGATAATTACCAACCTTATTTGATTATAGATACATGGTATAGTCTGAACATTTGTGTCATTCCCCCAAAAACACTTCATAGGTTGAAATCCTAACCCCAATGTGATGGTATTAGAGTTGAGGCATTTGGAATGTGATTAGGTTAGAAGGGTACAGTTTTCTTTTCTCTCTCTGTCTTTTCTTTCTTTCTTTCTTTCTTTCTTTCTTTCTTTCTTTCTTCCTTTTTTGCACTGGGATTGAATTCAGGGGCATTCTACCTCCAAGATACACCCCAAGTCCTTTTTATTTTTTTATTTTGAAACAGGGCCTCCCTACGTTGCTGAGGGTCTTGCTAAGTTGTTGAGACTGGCTTCAAACCTGTAATCCTCCTGTCTCATCCTCCCAAGTACTTGGAGGAAATTCCATTCATGAAAACTCTGGCTGGAATTTTCATGAACAGAATTAGTGCTCTTGTAAAATAAGCTCAAAGGAACTCATTCACCCACCCCTTCCATCATGTGAGGATATGGCAAGAAGTAATTCATCTACAGTGCATAAAAGGGCCCTCACCTGAACCCAGCCATGCTGACATGCTGACCTTGGCCTCCCCAGACTCCAGAACTATAAGAAATAAATATATGTTGTTTATAAGCTACCCAGCTTATGACATTTTGTTACAGCAGCCCAAATGAACCATGAGATGTTTATAATTTATTCCTCCTCCTAATCCTAAGAATTTTAAGAGACTGTAGTAAAGTCGGGTATATTTAGCAAGCTAGTCAGTGTATATAAAGGAAGAAAGTGCTGATACATACATACGTGATAAAGTATTTCCTTTGTTATTCACATCAGAAGGTATCGGAGCACAAATACCTTTCAACAGGAGAATGAATAACTTGAAGTATATTCATACAATGAAATTCTCTTCAGCAAAAAGAAAAATAAAGGCTATTGCTACATGCATCAATGGGGCTCAATCACATAGATACAACAGTACATGACAGAAGCCAGGAGCAAGAGAGCAATGTCTGACTTCACTAAATGAGGTTCAAGCCAGGCTAAGTCAATCAAAGATAACTAAAGTCAGAATTGTGTGGAATAGGGTGGCCAGTTGTATTGTTTTGCCCAGGATGTTCCCAATTTTAGCACTGGAAGTCCCACATTACAGGAAACCCCTCAATTCCAGGCAATGCCAGGCAAACTGTGGTAACTGGTCACCATAGTAATTATCCCAGAAGAGGAGGTTAGAGACCTAGAAAGGTGACAGAGGAAACTTCCAGGACTGAAAATGTAGAACATTTGATCCCTGGAACCCAGGTCCTGGCACCAGACCTGACCTCGAGAGACAAAGGGTCGTTAAAGGCACCAGAATTCATCAATCCATGGCTTTTTATCCATGCTCCAGCCAGTGTACACACTGACAGCAGCAGGCTACACCCCATCCAGTCGGGGGACCCAGGGCCACCTTCCAAATTAGTCAACACTCACTTTCTCTGTCTCCATCTTATCTGGCTTCAGTCAATCTTTTCATGGACCTGATTTTCACTGCTGCCCAGCCCCATCTGACTAATGCTTCAGTCAAACTATCTGTTCCATAAGCCAGTTTCACCCCTGAATGCTTCTGGAAGAAATGGAATCTGATCTCCAGTCTAGTATGCCTGAACATTCCCAGTACCACCATAGCCACCACTCCCACCACTGGAGAAAACTACTGGTAGTCTAGATAATCCAGCCCCCATCCTCCTTCCTCAAGCAGACACTGGGTTCAAGAGGGGTTAGCAAATATTTGGCCTACATGTCTCCAAGGCATCCTACCACACCAGCAACAGACATCACTAATCAATGCTGAGTCTCCTTGTCGAGCAAGGATGAGGTCTTGGTATCCTCATTTGCCCAAGGCTCCCTGTGTGACTCGTGGATGAGAGAAGATGAAACCTATTTGTTATCCTCGCACTGGGCTCCAAGTGCACAGCAGGACTTCTTTGGCTTTGGGCCTGGCCAGAGAATACAGTGGCATAGAGGGTGTGTTATAGTTAGATATTGAATGTCCCCTAAAAAGCTCATTTATTACTATTCAGGGTTGATATAGTTAAATCATGAGAGTCGTAATCTCAGCAGTGGATAAATCCATTGGAATGGATCTGTCTGGGTGGTGGCCTGGGCTGGTAGGATGTGGCTGGAGAAGGGCATGGGTCCCTGGGGCTGCGGCCTTGGGGATTATATTTGGTTCCTCATCCCCTCATTCTCTCCCTCTCTCTGTTTCCAGCCACCATGCCCTGAGATCCGCAGTCCCCAGCCTCACATGGACTGGACCCGAAACTGTGAGCAAATGAATCTTCCTTTCTCTAAATAACATAGTCAGTCTTTTCTCTAAATTACATAGATTATGGCAGTAAGTATGCTGACTAAGACATGGTGCCTCTACTCTGGCCAATCCATCTGCTACTCAGAGATGACCTGAACCTTTTAGATGCTTAAATGAATTTGGCCACTTCTCCAAAGAATGGGTCTGGTCCTGACAATTCTAGAACTCTCTGCCCCACTACCTAGTGGATGTTAACTTATGACTGGGACAGTGGCAAATGGAGGAAAAATATTTTTTCTTCTTTGCCATTTTATTATGTATATAATTTTTATCAAGGTACTGATATAAAAAAATGCACTGATCTTTGATGTTCAGTTTTATGAGTTTTGAAAATTGTAGACCCTCATGCAACTACTGCCCAGAATAAGACAGAATATTTTCCACCTGGTCTTAAGTTAGTTTCCTTGCTGATGAAACATTTCTCATCACAGTGAAAAGATAGCAAAAGAGTTATCCGTCAGTTTCCTTTATGCAGATAGGATCAGATTCCTACCTGGTTGGTAAATTACATGCCTGCAAGGTCCTGCTCCAATTCCAGTTATAAGCTCAAATGGCACCTTGTAATTTTCTATCTGAAACACAGAAAACTCTATTCCATTTCTGTCTATCCTTATAGTACTGAGTTTTATCTCCCCAGGCTTTGTTGACCTTCTAAAAGTTTTTATATTCCTTACATCCTTGTTCTTCTGCTTATCTTATTTATTGAAGTAACTGTTTTTCAGAATAGACTTGTGTAGGTTCTTTTATAGCAGTGCACAGCAATCTTATATATTAGGTATCTTGTAGGAGACTCATAAACTCAGGAGACTGTGGTAGGCCTAATGCTTGGGACTTGCTGTGATATTTTTTGTGTCTTGCTCCCTACAATATTGGAGTTTCTGACTTGAAATCCATGGTTCTTGACCTGTGGGATATGTGATTTGCTCCACATAACCTTTCCAGACTACTCCAAATTTGCATCAAATTTGATTAACCCAGAGAAAAAGTATCTGTTAGAAATGTTTAAAAATTAAAGTATAAGCCAGACACTATGGCGCATGCCTACAATCCCAGTACTTGGGTGGCTGAGACAGGAGGAACACAGGTTCAAGACCAGTGCTCAGAAATTTAGTGAGACCCTGTTTCAAAACCAAAAAAAAAAAAAGATCTGTTTAGCCCATTCTAGAACTGCATGTGAATAAAGTCATGCAGAATGCCCTCTTTTTTGTCTAGTATCATTCACTCAACAGAATGTATTTGTGATTTGTTGTGTTTTATGTATCAGTGTTTTGTGTATGGGGAGGGGAAAGGAGGGGGGAGAGGACCGGGTGGGGAGGGCACCAAGGGCTATGTACATGCATCTAACACTCTATACCCCAATATGATGTAAAATTTACAATGCACCAAATTTAAAAAAATTGCTTTTTGCGGTATGTTCTCAACTCTTTTAAATATGTGCATATGTATATAAAAATACATATTTTCATGTAGATATGAATGAAAATACACCAAAATATTAATGAAAAAAAGAAGCGTGGCAAAGAGTTATGAACTGGATCCCACTATTAATAAGGCACAGTCATTTTTAGATGAAGAAGAATGTGCTGGGTTCTGTTGTTCTAGATATTTGTCAATCTCTGTGCCTAAGCAAGTTAAAAATAAATCACATCTAGATATTTCCATGTGCTAGCCGGCAATGACATCAACAGCATAAATGTGAAACACATCCAAGCTGATTTATCTGGAAGGAGACAGACATGAGCAAGGGTGTGGAGGAAATAGCTATGGAGACCTGTCCCTGCTGCTTCTCTGTCCACCCTACAATGGGTTTGTTCACTTTTATTTCTTCTTCCTCTTTTTTTGTGGCACTGGGGATTGAACCCAGGGACATTCTACCTCCGGGCTACACCCCCAGCCCTATTTTTTATTCTTTATTTTGAAACAGGGTCTCACTAAGTTGCGGAGGGCCTCACTAAGTAGCTGAGGCTGGCCACGAACCCGAATCCTACAATCTCAGGCTCCCAAGTACTGGGATTACAAGTGTGTGCCACCACGCCTGGCTCACTCTTATTTCTTCTTACCCAGATTATTTCAGTAGCCCCCTAACTGGTCCCCTGTCACCAGCCTCACCCCACCTCCATTCTCTATATCACTGAACATGTGATTTTTCCAAATCACTATCTGATCAAAGAACTTACTATGAAATTCTGCAGTGGTTTCTCCATGCTGCCAGAGGATAGCCAAACTCCAACAGCCTGCCATGGCTCTCCATAGATCAGCACCTCCCTACCCACCTCCCCACTTTCTATACCTGTATTCCCTCCTGCCATTCTAAAGGCTTGCTCAGGACAAACCATGTTCTCCCAGACTGCAGCTGCTTTCTCCTATGTCTCAAATTTAATTCCTTCCATCTTCTAGTTAATTCCACATCAACATGAATTAGCTTAAAGTCACCTTCTCAGGAACTCTTTGCAGACACTTCTGAAGAGCTCAGGTCTCCTCATCTGTGTCCCCAAAGCTCTGTCAAAGCCCCCTCTGAGCTTCTGTGTCTCCCAACTCCAGGAGATGGGAGGAGGGCACTATTCATAATGAGATCCCTTGTCTTCAACATTATTCTCACCCTGCAGGTAGGTAGGGGTGACTCTATTTATTCATTTTGTGTGTGTATGTGTGTGTGTTACTAGGGATTAAACAAAGGGGAATTCAATTTGTTTGTTTGTTTGTTTGTTTGTTTGTTTGTTTGTTTGTTTTGAAACAGGGTCTTATTAGGTTGCTGAGAGTCTTGCTAAGTTGCTAAGGCTGGTCTGGAACCTGTGATCCTCCTGTCTCAGTCCCCCAAGTACTGGAATTATAGGCATGCACCGCCATGCCCAGCAGACTCTATTTAAAAAAAAAAACTTTTCTTTCTCCCCAAATTAGCTAAGTCATCTGGTGGGCATCATATTCATTTGATGCTTTGGGGGTGACTACATTTATAATTTAATGCTGTGGAGCAAAGAAACAATATTATCTTTGAGAGACATGCATCCTTAAAATAATAACCAAAAGTAAAAACAAAAGCATTAAAAAAAACAGAAAGAATCTATGAATTGTTTTGTTGCTATTATTCTTACACATTTTCTGCAAAACTAAGATTTTCTAAACCAAACACCTGGAGAAGCTAATCACATAAATGCCCATTTTGGTACCTGTAATCAACAGACCATCTTTTTGACAGGGAGCATTCTCCACAGCAGATTAGATTGTTGTTTTTCTTAGATCTTAGTGTTGCAGATTCTCAGTTTATTTCCAGAGACACAAGGATAGTAAAACCTCCCAAGATCATATATTGAAAACAGATGGGCATTGGACAGAAGAGGACAGCAAGAGTGGGGTAGAAGGCTTTGGGGCATTTTGTTTTGTTTTGTTTTGTTTTGTTTATCCCTGAATGGAGATGAGCATCGTTCCCTGCTCTGGACCTCGGTCCTGCAGCAACCTTGAGTAAGCAGCTTTCTGGAACAGCCCATTGCCTCCAGGCATCAATCTGCCTCGATGAATTCTTCTTCCTTTAAAATGAAATAAATAAACTTTCCATTTTGAAACCTCTGATGGTCAAGTAAAGCCACTTGTCTCTTGCTTTAGGGTTCACACGCTGCAGGTAATTATAGGTGCCTGAGATATCTGCCCACGGATCCTTGTTTGGTCAAGGTTCAGATCCTATTCAGTTCTTAATCTTTCATCATAAATCAGTTCTTCTGGCTTTTTAATCACTCTTGTTGCTGGGTTCTGAACTGGTCCCAAGGTAATAAATCAATTAGGAAATGTGTGTAAAGTGCTTTAAATGATGAAAGTGTGCATAAGAGCAGTATATTCTGGAAACGCAGCAGCGCACTTAAAAGTGAGTCTGGTGTACCAGGTGTGGCCCCTGTGCGCACGGGGGCTTGTTTCTAATAAATTTCACAGTCGTCTCACTGACATGGATTGATTCATTTCTCCTTTGATATTTCTCTTATTTTGTAAAGCAAAAACAAATCATATTTCTTTGAGATGCTTGTTCTGGTTGAAAGATAACGAAAGTTCTATTTTTTTTTTTTTACCGCAGAAGAAATTGGATTTGGATGTAAGAACTTTCTGATGGCCAAAAGAAGAGAACAAAGGAGTGACCCACAGCAGGAGACCATGCATTTCCATTGAGAGAGACTTTCAGGAAAATTAACAAACAAGAAAAAATAACAATAAAACCAAGAATAGTAAATAGGCTTCAATATAAGTACCAGTTCTGATCAATTGGTATTAGCTGCCTGTAAAATGGTTTTGAAAGAATGCAGGGGTGGGGGCTAAAAATGCAGAAGCTATGTCCAGGCTTAGTGGAAAAGCATCACGGTGCATTAACAAGGTCTGTCCTGGTGTGGAGGAGGCAGGTAGAAGCATGCATGTTACGTGTTTACCATTCGACATTAGACAACCTGAAGGCAAGATCTATAGGTGTTGGTCTGACACAAAGCAAGCCCTCTCCTGCTCTAAAATATTCCAGATTTTTATTTAAACAGCCCTGTAGTTCTGCTCTACATTCTATACAGGACCTGTGGCCGATCAGCCTACCTCAGCTGCACACCTACACTATCAAGATCTAAGCTAAGCTCTTGGAGATGGGGAGAGCAGGCTACTTTGCATTCGTACCATACCCTGAGTATAGCGCCTGCATCTACACTATTTTATACTCATTTGTATCTCAGCAAGTATATATTGTGCCAGGTTAGATACCATGATCTGGATGTAATTGGCAAATTGATACATAAAATAAATATGGTCCCTGCCTCTGTGAGGTCTATCCTCTCATGGAAGATAGGAGGGAGGAAGAGGTAGGTAGGAACTTCTTTTGTAAGATGAGAAAACTGATGCTCAAATAACATATGTAACTTAAGAAAAATGGCATGGGTCAATGAACTAGGGCCACAGGACCAAATCAAGCCTGCTGTTTGTTTTTAAAAATAAAGTGTTGGAACACAGCCAAATCTATTTGTTTACATATTGTCTGTGGCCGCTTTCCCGCAAAAATGTCAAAGTTGAGTAATCTCAACAGAGACAATACAGCTCACAGAGCTGAATACATTTTATACTTGGCTCTTTATAGGACATTTGCTGAGCCCTGATCTGGAAGGAAGAAGACAGACAGACTGATTGTATGGCCAGATCACAAATAAAATGACCCATGGGGACCATGAGAATTCTGAACCACAATCTGCAGCAACCAGCCCTGAAAACCAATCCAATATCTTTAGAATCAGCCCAGGAAGCCAGCCTACAAGTCAGACTTCTAGAAAGTCAGGCAACCGTCCCTAGCAATTGGTCCAGGAAACCAAACAGTATCCCTGTATCAATGACCTCCAAACAGTCAAGACTTGATTAATAACTGACAGTTGCCCTAATTTTTGTCCCTGCTCCCAACTCAGGAGCAACAAAAGAACCTCCATTACATACTCCTACCCAATCTCACCAGATGCCCTTCTTCTTGTTAACTACCTCTAACTCCCCACAGCCAGCAGCTTCTGACCAGGGTGCACTGCACCCGAAGCCTTCCCTTTCCCACTAGGAAGCTTTTCCCCGCTGCTCTGCCTGCCCGTGAGTTTATGCCCAAACACAAATGACAGTGGCTGACTCCCTTGCTACAGCAAACTCTCAATAAGTAGCCTTCACTTGTCCTGAGTTGTTTGGTCTTTATTTCTAATGAAATTGGAGTCAAAAGATCTATCTCAGGCTGGGCGTGGTGGCACACGCTTGTAATCCCAGTACTCAAGAGGCTGAGACCGGAGGATCTGGGTTCATGGCCAGCCTCAGCTACTTAGTGAGGCCCTCCGTAACTTCATGAGACCCAGTTTCAAAATAAAGTATAAAAAATAGGGTCGGGGGTGTAGCTCGGACGTAAAACACCCCTGGGTTCAATCTCTGGTACCGCAAAAAAAAAAAAAGATCTATCTCCTGATCCTGGATCTGCATACATTTCATGTGTGGCATTAAATAACTCACCTTATCAGTTAAAAAAAATGGTTTTTTAAAGGCAGAGTCCCTGCTTATAGGTAACTAACACACCATAAGGGCTCTGAAGGCGAGGTGGCTGCCATACCTGAAACATGAGCCAAGGACTCAGGAGGCTCTGAGGAAAGAGAAACGGAGTGTATCTGGGCCATGTATCTAGTAATTATCTGGCACTGATTAGTTAATAACCACTAATACCTTTGATCACTATTAATATTATCATTAGGGAAATACTTATCCCCTAGATTCACAAATGTCTTCCGTTTCAAGCACAACCATAAGCTACTCGTTTGAAAATACAGACTAGCCCTTTCTTTGAAAATCCAATTCCACAAATGGCTCATCTGTTAAAGTAATATTTTAATGGACCTTGATTCAAACAGAGCCCTTGATGCAAACCCTCTTTCCTAAGGTTTCCATTAGTGGGATAATTTGAGTTTGTCTGAAGTGCTGTCTAGTTTGGTTCATGGATGCTCAGAGATTCCCACAAATGATGCACTTCTGAATGTTTGAATGCCTTTCATCTTTTATAGAATGCTTATTTGATTTATGATGTGCAAAACAAAACACTGGTTGTACAGAACTTTCCCTGAGCTCTCCTCAAAGCCAGAAGTAATACCGTCAGTTTTATTGTCGGTGAGCATTCTACGTGTGTACTTGTGTAAGTCCTAAAAATGTCCATCATTGAAATAGTCTTTCAAAGCCATTTGTTTAAAAGCAACCTATAAGAGTTGTTCTCAACTTAATTCAAATGTTATGTGACATCCTAGCAAAGTCCATATTGTAAAATCCTGAATACTCCAGGTTTTCCTTCCAGATTCAAGGTTGAAAAGCACAGAGTTCTGGCTTCCAGTCTGGAATCTCTCCCTAACTGTCGGGGTATGCCCTCACACCTTTATATCCCTATTTCTTTTCTTATAGACTATCGGTAAGGTTCATTTCAAGACTAGACATCTATGGTCCATGAGCTGCATGAATTATAAGCGCGAGGGGAAAACATTTCCCATATGTTCAACTGGATGGCCAGCCGAGGCTCGTGGGATCTCAACAAGATTCACCTCAGGGAAGAAGCACTGGGTGCAAAGTGGAATCTAGGAAAGCTTCTCTTCCAGCTGCTGTTCCCAGACACAATAAGGCTTTATTGGCACCATCTGCAGAGACTGTGATTACTGAGAAAGGCAATGAGGACATCGCCTTCACTCAGTCATTCACTCAGCAAGGGAGGAGCTGAGGGCTGGGAATTGCGGTGAGCAAGACACAGACCCTCCTGATGCCCACAGAAGGGGGGTGATAAATAGCTTGCCAATGAACAGAGACCAATCACTTGGCCTTGATCTCATTGTGTGACTCCTTTAGAAAAGAAGCAGGTGCCTTAATGCAAGATGGCAACCAAAGGAGACACCACATTACTATCTCTCTGAGACTTGGATCTCAATTGCCATGAAAACAACTTTTCAACAGGAGGAGAAAAGCGACAAAAACTTGAACTAAACAATGAAAATTTTGAAACGCAATGGAATCAAAGCCAGAAGACAAAACAGAGGAAAGTAAAAAACTCCAAGCGCCTTACCTAAGGAACGGCGGCAGCACCATCTTGGCCGGACCGTGCCGTCCGCTACTGGCATTGCGGCTTCCACATGCCACCAGCAGAGAAGCCAGAGACCTGCTGTGAGTTCAACTACAGATCAGCAGAGACGACAGCAAGCAGCAGCTCGCCCCACACTCAAGACACCAAACGGTAGTGGCGACAGCAGCTGCAGCGGTGCCATCTTGGCAGGACTTTACCAGCGGCTACCAGCATTGTGGCTTCCACACAAGACCAATGGAGACACCAGCGACCTGTTGTGAATCCAGCAGCTGCAGAATAGCAGCAATGAAGGCGAGCAGCGACTCGCTCCACGCGTGACACAGACCCAAACTGCTGCATTGGCAGAAGCGGCAGCAGCGCCATCTTGGTCAAACTACGCCGGCGGCTACCAGCATCGTGGCTTCTGCAGGCCACCAACAAGGAAGCTACGGAGCTCTTCTAAAACCAGCACTGCAGAGCATCAGCGACAAAAACGAGCAGCAGTTCAATCCACGCTCGGCAGAGTCCCCACGGCCCGGAGGCCTGACCAGAACCTGTAGCAGTGGCTGAGCCCACCCCCCCCAGATTAAGAGCCCTGCTCAACGAGACTGTAAGTCACCGAGCCGCCCCAGGGGGAGACCACCCAGCGCGGCCACAGGGACTCACGGGATCTGAGACGGTGTGGATTGCCCCGGTGGAGGTGGGAGTGGGGTCTGCTGTGGGACATGGTAGACGCATGGATAAGCAGACAGTAGTTTGCAACATTTGAGTGGGACAGACTTGCAGCCCGTAGGTTGCAGCACCCTTATAGAGTCCCCGGGGATCGCAACAGGACATACAGTGGTGGTACCTGGGGAAAATTGGACCAAACTAGCCCTTGCTGCGGGAAACATGAAGTGCTGGGTTTGCACAGAATCAGGTCAAAGCAACATCAGCCACTTCTGTAGGCAAAGAGAGACATAATCCCAGGGCCCCCTGCTGGTGACACCTACCATAGGTGTAGACAGAGAGAGACATAGGGACAGCCCAAGTGGAGACCGTGGAGACCCACACTTGCAGTAAGAGGGGCAATAGCGGCACTGGTCACCTGCACAGGTAGTGAGAGGCACCAGGCAAGGGTCCCAATCACTTTAGGAGACTAAAAATTGGGCCTGCAAATGAACATTATACCGAGCAAGTGAGAATAACCATTCAATAAAGGCTATTCACCTTTAAGGCTCACCTAGTAGCAACTATCTACCCACAGAATAAGAAACTATAAAGGGAGAGAGATTAGACATAGGAAACCTAAAGAGTGAGAGAGAGAGAGACAGAGAGCTACCAAAAGTAACAAATATATAAACATAAGAAACCTGAAAGCATGAAAAGGAAGAATAGCAAAGAAACAATGAGCTCCCACAACCCCACAACCACAGAACCTGCCAACACAGAAGTGCAAAGATTGCCAGAAGGACAATTCAAAACTTTAATGGTAGAAATGATACATGATTTCCAAAAATAATTCAGAGATAGCCTGAAAGGATTGAAGGAGCAAATAATCAAAGAATCTGACACCCTGAACAGGAATCAAAAAGAAGCTCTGAAGGAAGTGAAGGATGCAATAATTGAAATGAAGGCATCAATACAGACCATCAACAATAGACTAGACCACATGGAAAACAGAATCTCACTCTTAGAAAATGACCTCTCCAAAAATGAACGCATAGTATATAATTTAGAAAAAACAATTCGACAGCATGAATTGGACATTGAAGAGATCTCAGCCAGTCTTAAAAGAGCAAACCTAGGAATAATAGGCATAGAAGAAGGAATACAAGCTGAAACCAAAGGAATCAATAATCTATTCAGAGAAGTAATATTAGAAAATTTTCCAAACATAGAAAGAGAGGTCGACACACAGGTACAGGAAACATATAGAACCCCCAATAGACAGGATCAGAAAAGATGTGCACCACGCCACATAATAATCAAATTGACTAATGTAGAGGCCAAGGAGAGAATCTTAAAGGCAGCGAGAGTAAAAGACCAAGTAACATTCAGAGGCAAACCAATAAGAATCCCGACCTTCCAAACCAAGTCAGGAAAGTCAGGAGGGCCTGGAGTGACATATTCCAAACTCTGGAAGAAAACAAATTCCAGCCAAGATTTATCTACCCAGCAAAGATATCTATCAAATTTGACATGGAAATAAAAACCTTCCATGACAAACAGAAGCTGAAATACTTTATGGCTTCTAAACCAGCACTAGAGAAAATACTCAAAGAGATGAATTACAAAAAAGAAATCATAAGGAAATGCCAGAACCAGAGAAACAGTGATTTCCATCAAACAAACAACTAGGCAAAGAACAAACACTACCTCAAACAGAAATTAAATCTCAAAATGTTAGGAATGAAAACCCATCTCTCAATAATCACGCTGAATATAAATGGCCTCAACTCCCCAATTGAAAGACATAAGGTGGCAAAATGGATTAAAAATCACAATCCATCTATATGCTGCCTGCAAGAAACACACCTTACAAGTAAAGACACACACAAACTAAAAGTGAAGGTAAGGAGCAAGGTAATCCACACTAACGGAACTCGAAAACAAGCAGGAGTAGCAATTATGATAACAGACAAATTAGAGTTCAAACCTAAACTTATTAGAAGAGACAAAGAAGGTCATTTCTTACTGGTAAAAGGAACAATCCAGCAAGAGGATATAACAATAGTCAACATTTATGCCCCAAACATAGGTGCAACCACTTTCATAAAAGAAATTCTTCATGACATTAAATCACACATAGATCCCAACACAATAATATTGGGAGACTTCAACACCCCTCTCACACCACTAGATAGATCTTCAAGAGAAAAGGTCAGTAAAGATGCCTCAGACCTAAGGAACACCATAAACTAAATGGACCTACTAGACACATATAGAATATCCCACCCAACTACAGCTGAATTCACATTTTTTTCAGCTGCTCATGGAACCTTCCCTAAAATAGACCATATCCTAAGCCACAAAGTGAGTACTAGCAAGTTCAAAAAATGTAACATAATCCCCTGCATCTTTTCAGACCATAATGGAATGAAACTAGAAATCAACTATAAGAAGACCCAGAGAAACCTCATTAACACGTGAAGACTGAATACCACACTGGTGAATGAGGAATGGGTAAAATAAGAAATAAGGGGAGAAGTTAAGGAATTCCTAGAAACAAACGAAAACAGAGAAACAACATATCAAAATCTCTGGGACACCCTGAAGGCAATATTAAGGGGAAAATTCATAGCACTGAGTGCCCACATAAGAAGAACAGAAAATCACCAAATAAATAACCTAATGACACACCTCAAAGCCCTTGAAAAACAGGAACAGTCTAACCCCAAAGCCAGTAGAAGACAGGAATTATTAAAATCAGAGCAGAAATCAACGAAGTAGAGAATACAAAAAATCAACAATACTAAAAGCTGGTTCCTTGAAAAAATAAACTAGATAAACCAGTAGCCAACCTAAACAAAAGAAAGAGAAAATCAACCCAAATTACTAAAATAAGAGATTAAAAAGGTGGTATTACCACAGACAGCACAGAAATCCAAAGGATTATCAGAAACTACTTTGAAAAACTATAGTCCAACAAAATGGAAAACCTATAAGAAATTGACAAAATTTCTAGACACGTACAACCTTCCCAAGTTAAATCAAGAAGATATAGAAAACTTAAATCAACCAATAGCAATTAAAGAGATTGAAACAGCAATAAAGAGCCTACCATCAAAGAAAAGCCCAGGTCCAGATGGTTTCTCGGGTGAATTTTATAAAACCTTTATAGAAGAACTAATCACAATACTCCTCAATCTATTCCGTGAAATAGAAAGAAACGGGACCCTCCCAAATACATTCTATGAAGCCAACATCACATTGATACCAAAACCAAATAAAGACAGCTCAAGAAAAGAAAACTACAAACCTATATCGTTGATTAACTTAGATGCAAAACTTCTAAACAAAATACTAGCAACCCACATTCAAAACCACATCATGAAAATCATACATCATAAACAAGTCGGGTTCATCCCAGGGATGCAAGGCTGGTTCAACATACAAAAACAATCCATGTAATCCACCACATAAACAGAACTAAAGACAAAAATCACTTGATCATTTCAATTGATGCTGAAAAAGCATTTGACAAAATCCAACACCCATTCATGATAAGAACACTGCAGAGAATCAGAATAGAAGGAACATACCTCAACTCATAAAGGCAATATACAATAGGCCCACAGCCAACATCATACTGAATAGGGAAAAACTTCGAGAGTTCCCCTTAAAAACAGGAACAAGACAAGGATGTCCACTGTCACCACTCCTTTTCAATATAGTACATGAGACTCTAGCCAGAGGAATAAGGCAAGAGAAGGAAATAAAAGGAGTACTAATAGGAAAAGAGGAAATGAAACTATCTCTATTTGCAGATGACATGATATTATACTTAAAAGATCCAATAAACTCAACTAAAAGGCTCATAGAACTGATCAACAAATTCAGCAAAGTGTCTGGATACAAAATCAATCTTTAAAAAAATCAGAAGCTTTTCTGTATGCCAACCATAAATCCACTGAAAAAGAAATTCAGAAGATGTTTCCACTCACAATATCCCCCAAAACAATAAAATACTTGGGAATAAACCTAACCAAGGAGGTAAAAGACCTCTACAAGAAAAACTATAAAACATTGAAAAAAGAAATTGAAGAAGATCTTAGAAGATGGAACGATCTCCCATGCTCTTGGGTAGGCAGAATAAATATCATCAAAATGGCCATTCTTCTAAAAGTGCTGTACAGATTTATTGCAATACCCATTAAATTACCAAAGTCATTCTTTGCTGACATAGAAAAATCTGTCCCTAAATTCATCTGGAACAACAAAAAACCCAGAATAGCCAAAGTAGTTCTCAGCAACAAGAACCATGCAGGAGGCATCACAATACCTTACTTCAAACTATATTACAAAGCCATTGTAATAAAAAAAAAACAGCATGGTACTGGCACAAAAGCAGACACATAGACCAATGGAGCAGAATAGAAGACTCTGAAACACATCCACACACTTTCAGCCAATTGATTTATGACAAAGGGGCTAGAAACATCCACTGGAAAAAAGATGGCCTCTTCAACAAATGGTGCTGGCAAAACTGGCTAACCATATGCAGAAAGATAAAAATAAACCCCACTTTCTCACCTTATACAAAAGTCAATTCAAGATAGATCAAAGACCTAGAAATCATACCAGAGACCTTGCAGCTACTCGAAGAGGGCATAGGCCCAACACTTCAACACATAGGCACAGGTAAAGACTTCCTCAACAAGACCCCAAAGGCACGGGAAATTAAAATGAGGATCAAAACGTGGGATTGCATTAAACTGAAGAGCTTTTATGCAGCAAAGGAAACAATCAAGAACCTCAACAGAGAGCCGACAGAATGGGAGAAGATTTTTGCAGCTACTCCTCTGATAGAGGACTAATGTCTAGAATACACAGAGAACTTAAAAAAATTACCATTAAAAAAACAAATAATCCAATTAAAAAATAGGCAAGTGAATTAAATAGACACTTCACAGAAGAAGAAATACAAATGGCCAATAAATGTATGAAAAATGTTCAACATCATTAGCAATCAGAGATGCAAATCAAAACTACCCTGAGATTTTACCTAACCCCAATTAGAATGGCAATCATTAACAACACAAACAACAACAAGTGCTGGCGAGGATGTGGAGAAGTAGGAACTCTAATAAAATGTTGGTGGGATTGCAAATTAGTGCAACCACTTTGGAAAACAGTGTGGAGGATCCTCAGAAGACTGGGAATAAACCTACCATATGACCCAGCAATACCACTTCTAGGCATCTACCCAAAAGAACTGAAACCAAACTACCAGACTAATGCATGTGTATCTATGTTTATAGCTGCACAATTCACAATTGCCAAACTTTGGAACCAGCCAAGGTGTCCATCGACAGATGAATGGATCACAAAACTATGGGATATGTACACAATTGAATTTTATGCAGCCATAAAGACGAACAAAATTACATCATTTGCAGGGAAATGGAGGGAACTGGAGAACATTGTGTTAAGTGAGATTAGTCAGTCACAAAGAGTGAAAACTCGGATGTTCTCCCTAATATATGGAAGTTAGGGAGAATGGGACTTAGAAGAAACTCCAGACAAAGAAGAAGAAAACTTTAGTTGAGCAAAGAAGGCGACCTAACTGAGGGAGACGGGAGGGGGGAAAGGGGAAATCCACTAATGCACACAATGTGTATAAACAAACTTATCAGAGTTGATCACTATGCTGAGCATGGAAAGGAGGGAAGGGGGATGGAATGGGGTGGGATTTGAGGGAGGGCTAAATGAGCAACGTGTGCATGCATGCTTCTGATACCCTGATACTTACCAAAATGTAGAACTACAATGCACCAATAAATATAATAAAAAAATAAAAGGCATGTAGCACAGAGTTTAAAGTCAAAAAAAAAAGAAAAGAAGCAGGTGCACTTTTGTTTTTATCAGAAGCAGTGCAGTAGTTACCCGCAAGAAGTCTACAGCCAGGCTTCCTGAGTTTAAATCCTCACTCTGTCACTTAACTGTGTGATTTTAAGAGGTATCTAAATGCTCTGAGCCTCCAGTTTTTCTTATATGTAAAATAGGAATAGTAAGCCAGGCCAGGGGTGCACACCTGTAATGCTATTACTTGGGAGGCTGAGACAGGGGGATCACAGCTTCAAGGCCAGCCTCAGCAACTCAGCAAGACCCTGTCTCAAAATAAAAAATAGGGCTGGGGGTGTATAGCTCAGAAGGAGAATGCCCCTGGGTTCAATCCCCTGTAAACAAAAAAAAAGGATAGTAGTAGTATCTACTTATCTACTTCATGGGGTTTTCTGAGAATTAATTAGTCAACATATGTAAAGCACTTCATACAGTGCCTAGCAAGTTGTAAGCACTTCTTCATTATTAGTATTTATTAACTGCTTATTGGGCATTGTCTAAACAGCACATGCAGGATGTCATTTCATTCCTCACTGAGGCAGGTCCTATTACTCCCATTTTATAGATGAAGAAAGTGAGGTTTACACATCTTACACAACATCATGATCAGCACTGGTTGTCTGCCTCTACAGTTAGTATTAAAACGTGTCCTATACAGTGTTGGGGGTTGATGAGGACAATGTATACATTTGCTTTCTCGTAGCACCTTGCTATTTCACATTAGAATACATGGTAATACATATCTCAAGGTATTGCTATTGTAGAATGATACTTTCAAAATATAAGTGGTGCCTACATTTTCGATTCCCGTAAGAGTGCTAACAAAATACTACAAGATTTATCTAACAGGGTGAACAGGGTGAGACTATCTAAATTAATAAAGAGGAAACAAAACAAGCTGCCATTTATATCTATTAAGTATGAAGAGCAACATATGAAAAGGTCAGTCAACAGAGCTCCCTGATGACATAGACGGAGCGTCCTTCCAGAAAGCAGAGGGGGTGCCTGCCGCCTGGATACAGCCACGGACAAGAGCTTTATGGAACTGCTTGACTCTGCCTGAGCACCAGCCCCACCCTTCCACAAACTCCAGTCCTGGCAAATTTCAATTTTTTTTGTGTGTGGTAGCGGGGATTGAACCCAGGGGCATTCTACCTCCAGGCTACACCTCCAGCCCTATTTTTTATTCTTTATTTTTGAAACAGGGTCTCACTAAATTGCAGAGGGCCTCACTAAGTAGCTGAAGCTGGCTGTGAACCTGCGATCGTCCTGTCTTAGCCTCCCAAGTCCTGGGATTACAAGCGTGTGCTACCATGCCCGGCTGAAATTTCAATTTTAAAATGCGAATTTAATCCCCTGAATGATTCACTTAAAAGTAGAAGTGCATGACAGATGATGGTGGAAAGGAAGAGAGGAGAGGAAAGAAAGTCTGGGATTTTGCATCATTTATCAATAAGAACCACGAAAGAGATGCTATGGGTTTTTTTAATGGTGCTGCTGTGGGTTGAACCTGGGCCGTGTGCATGGTGGGCAAGCAGTCTACCGCTGACCTACAGCTCCAACTTCATCTTTCTTTTTACAGTCTAGGGAACCAGCCTGACCACGTTTATCTTTTCTCCTCATTGCTGTTCCTGAACTTTATGAAGCCCTGGTCACCTTAAAAGGAGCAGTCCCATCTGGCTTTTTCTTAAGATGCCGGTCATTTCTACTTCACCAACCAATTGGCAGCTCAGAATTAGACTCAGAGTGGAAATTCCATAATCACTGCCCTGGGAGGTGAAGTTGCCAGTAAAGCATGACACACACAAACACGACGCCCACTTCCCCTTTCAGCTAGGGGAGCCTGTGCAGACGTCGAGAGAGTTGATGGAAGCCCCTTACGACAATATCTTCTCTCTGAGCCAGTGTGTGGCCTGGGCAAGAAAGATATCAGCTCACCCAGAGGTCCACAGGGCCCTGTCTATGTCGGTAAGAATGCTACTCCCATTCATCGTTATTTGTACCTTCTCCCTCAACTCTACTGGCCTGTTTGTCCCCTCATGACCTTGGATTACCATAAGTCTTTCTGGTTTTTTAATACAAAATACCTCCCCATGTATAGGTGTATGGTCATCCCTTAGTATCCTCAGGGGATTGGTTCCAGTACCCCTCCCCATACCAAAACCTGTGATGCTCAAGCCCCCTATATAAAATGATGTAGTATTCCCATATAACCTAACCACATCCTCCCATACATTTTTTTTTTTTTTGCGGTACCAGGGATTGAACCCAGGGGCGTTTTACCTCTGAGCTACACCCCTGGCCCTATTTTTTATACTTTATTTTGAAACCGGGTCTTACGAAGTTGCAGAGGGCCTCACTAAGTAGAGAGAGAGAGACAGGGAGACAGAGACAGAGAGAGAGAGGGAGAGAGAGAGAGAGCTGAGGCTGGCCGCGAACCTGGATCCTCCGGTCTCTGCCTCCCAAGTACTGGGATTACAAGCGTGCACCACCACGCTTGGCCCTCCCATACATTTTAAATCATTTCTAGATTACTTACAATAACCACTACCACATAAGTGCTATGTAAACAGCTGTTATACTGTATTATTTAGGGAATAAATGATAAGAAAAAAGTCTGTACATGTTCAGTACAGAAACAATTTTTTTTTTATCTTTTCAACCCATGGTTGGTTGAATCTGCAGATGCAGAGCCTGTGGCTAACCATGCTGCCTTTGCTTCAGTTTATACTAACACTGAATTCCAGCCAAGTCTTGATGATTCGAAAATATCACATCTACCACCTTTTCTCATTACTCTCTTTTATATCCGAGGCTGCCCATTTGTATGGAGATTCTGAGACCATAATTCCCATCCTCCTCTGAAATTGTTCTGTGCTATAAGTCCCTAGATATTTGCTGCACCTCCATTCTTCTCTCTGAGTCATACATATTATCATCCAAAGCAATTACTTTCATGAATGTCTCTCCCTTCCCATCTGTATTAGTTTTCTAAGGCTTTTGTAACAAAGTTCCACAAATCTTGTAGCTTAAAATGACAAAAATCTATGGCCTCAGAGTTCTGGAGGCTGGAAGTACAAAATCAAGATGTGGGCAAGCTCATTTCCTTCTGAGGGGACTGGATGACGTGAGGATCTCTTCCATGCCTCTCTCCCAGCTTCTGGTGGTTGCTGGCAATCCTGTGTGTTCCCTGACATACAGATCACTCGAATCTCTGCCCCGTACATGGTCCTCTCCCTGTGTATCTCTGTGTCTTCACACAGTCTTCTTACAAAGACACCAATCATTGGACCTAGGGCTATCCTAACTCAATATGATCTCTTCTTTATTCATTTAATACGTAAAGATGCTTTTTTCCAAATAAAGTCACATTCATCAGTACCAGGGTTAGGACTTCATCATATCTTTAGGGGATCGGGGGGGACACAACTCAACCCATATTCACTTCAGAGCCCTGTGTGTTTGGTCAGCTGGACTTCATTTAAATAATAATAATAATAACTTGCTCATCATCAGGGATGAAGCCAGCCCAAGAAGCCATCGCCATCTCCACCCTTTGCACAGAACACAAATCCCACTGTTCAACTCCATCTAGGGAGCCAGCCCCTCCCTCCAGACGGACCTCTCCATTCCAAGATCAAAGAGTCCACCAGAAGAAACAATGAAAGCAACCTGCCTGCGCTTGCACTTCTCCAGCTTTCTGGAGACCATTCCCTGACGCTTCTGTTCTTCCACCTCTAATGAGGAGCTGCTTAATAATGTGTATGCCTTAGTTTGTTCCCTGTGGCTATAACAGAATGCCACAGGTTGGGTAACTTATGAAGACAATAAGTCAATTTGGCTCATGGTTCTGAAAGCTGGGAAGGCCGTGGGCACAGCAGCACTTTGGGTGAGGGATAAGTCACTCACAGGAGAACCAGCCTGGTCCTGTGAAAACAGCCTTAATCCACTCAGGACAGCGGAGCCCTCGTGAGCTAAACACCTCCCATGAACACCCACCTCCTAACACTACCACAGTGGGAATTAAACCTCCAACACATGGATCTGGGGACAAACCTAAACCACTGTAGCATCACAGTCTGTTGGTCACCCCCAAATATGCCTGTCAGCCATATACCATTAGGCCAGGTTGGGTAGTAAGAATGAAGACATTGCCCGGGGTGGTGGCGCACACTTGTAATCCCAATACTTGGGAGGCTGAGACAGAAGGATCACAGGTTCGCGGCCAGCCTCAGCTACTTAATGAGGCCCTCTGCAACTTAGTGAGTCCCTGTTTCAAAATAAAGAATAAAAAATAGGGCTGGGGGTGCAGCTCTGAGGTAGAATGCCTCTGGATTCAATCCCTAGTCCTGCAGAAAAAAAAAAATAAAGAGTAAAGACTTATCAAACAGACTTGGGTATGTGTCCATCCTGGCTCTGCATGACCAGCAGTGTTTCCTTAAAAAAAAGATACCTAATTTCTTTTTGCCTCAGATTTTGCATCTATAAAATGAGGTTTTAAAAAGTACTAATTACAAAATTTTTGTGAAAATTAAAAAGGATTATAAAAATGTTTAGCTTGATGTCTGATGTGGGCTAAATTATGTCTCCTCCCTCAAATTCATATGTTGAAGCCCTAACCCCAATGCCACAGAATGTGACTGTATTTGAGACTGACTTTAAAGAAGTGGTTAAGTTAAAACAGGGCCATGCCAGGCGTAGTGATGCACAGTGGTAGTCCCAGTACTTGGGAGGCTGGGACAGGAGGCTAGCAGGTTCGAGGCCAGCCTTAGCAACTTAGCAAGGCCCTCAGTGACTTAGTGACACTCTGTTTCAAAATAAAAAAAAAAATAAAATAGGGCTGGGGGTGTAGCTCAGAGAGGTAGAATGCCCCTGGGTTCTATCCCCAGTACCACACACACAAAAAAAGAAGAAAAAAGTGAACCCTAATTCTACCTGATTAATGTCTTTATAAAAGGAAGAAATATGGACACAGAGAGAAACCCAGGATGTCCTGGCACAGAGGGAAGACCATGTGTGGACACAGGGAGAAGACAGCCATCTGCAAACCACAGAGAGGCTTCAGAGATCAGACCCGCAAACACTTCGATCTGCCTGGCTATCTCCAGAACTGGGAGCCACTTAAATTGTTGTGTAAGTCACCCAGCCTGTGGTCTTTCGATACAGTAGCCCTAGAGGGCCAATGCTTAGTAAGTGCTTAATTATTTTTAATTTTATTTTTGTACTTTTATTGGTGCGTTGTAATTAGGCATCATAGTGAGATTCAAAGTGGTGCAAACATACATACATACATACATACATACATGCACACAGCACTTGGTGTATTTTCCTCCCTATCACCCCCACTCCCGTCCTGCCCCCCATTGTTTAGTGAGATTGGGAGTTACACCTTCATATAGGAACATAGCATTATTAGAACTGTTTCCTCCCTCAATCCTCCTTTTTCTCCTCCCTACCTCCCACCTCAAGCCCCTTCCACGATTCTGCTGGTCTTGCTATTCATTTAACTCAAGTCCCTTGTGTTTCCTATTTTCGTTCTAGATTCTGCATATGAGAGAAAACACAGGTCCCTTGACTTTCAGAGACTGTCCAATCTCCCTTCGCATAATATTCTCTAGTTCCATCCATTTTCCTGAAAATAAACATAATTTGGTTCTTCTTGATGGCTGAGTAAAACTCCACTGTGTGTATTTCCCACATTTCCTTTATCCTTTCACCTGTCGATGGACGCCTAATTTGCCTATTGTGAATGATACAGGAGCGCATGTATCTCTATAGTATTCTGACTTTAATTCTTTGGGAGAGACTCCAGGGACTGGTATAGTGTTTAATTGTTTCTGTCTATTGTTGCCACTCTGATTATTATGGTCAAAGCTTCCTCAGAACCTATGCCACCCGCGATGGCAGCCACTGGCCATATGTGTATACTAAGCACTTGCAATGTGGTTCATCAAACTGAGATGTACTGTAAGTATAATATACACACAGGATTTTTAAAGATTTAATATAAAAAGTATGAATATCTCCTTAGAAACTTTTTTAGCTTTGGTTGCCAGTGATACTTTCGGATACACTGAGCTAAATCCAATGTATTATGAATTCCACATGTTTCTTCTTTTCCTTTTTAATGGGGCTAATAAAAAATGTAAAAGTGTTCTACGTGGCTGATCTCACATTTCTAGTGGATGTTGCTGCTTTAAGGCCTTCAGCTGGAAGTGGCCGCCACGGCCCTATTACTGCCAACAGCATGCCCCCTCTTCTGCCAGCTGTCAGAAAGCATCCTTCTGGTGCCAGAGCCTAGCAAAAGGAGCCGAGTGGTGACATCCACACACCTGGAGCTGGAACCCACGCCAGTGCTGCTTGGCCTGTGACCTGGAACTTGTAACAAAACTTCTCTGAGCCTCCTGCTTCCTCCCCTGGAAAATGGAAATAATAAACACTGCTCAAGCCAGGCATGGTGGTACACTCCTATAATCCTAGAACTTGAGAGGCTGAGATGGGAAGATCACAGGTTTGAGAACAGTCTCACCAAGTAGGAGACTCTCATCAACGTAGCAATACCCTGTTTCAAAATAAAAATAAAATAAGGCTGGTGGGGAGGGTGTAGCTCGGAGGTAGAATGCCCCTGGGTAGAATGCCACAAAAATAATTAATTAATTAATTAAAATAACACTGCTCAAAGGCAAGAACACACAAAAAGTGCGTGGCTTTGTCCCAGGCACACAGTAAGTGTTGCACGTTACAGACTGAAAGTTGTATTCCCTCCAAAATACATAAGTTGACATCTCAGCTCCACCGTGATGGTGTGGGGAGGTGGGGCCTTTGGGAGGTGAGTAGGTTATGAAGGTGGAACCCCGAGGATGGGTTTAGTGCCCTTGTGAAAGACGAGAGAGAGGGCTCACCTCCACCACCACGTGAAATTACTATGGAAAGATATAGATGAGTCAGGAAGTGGGCCCTCCCCAGACACGAAATCCGCCTGCCAGCACCTTGACCTTAGACTTCTCATCCTGCACCACTGTGAGAGCTCGTTCCCAGTTATCTATAAGCCGCCCATTCTGGGGCATTTGTGTTACAGTAGCCTGAGCAGGATATGGCAGCGCATGTTAAAGGTGGCTGACCTTCGGTGGCAACTGATCTGGATTGTCAACCAGATGGGACAGAGAGATGCCTCGGACTCACAGACTTGCGGGTGTGTTGATGAGATGATTGACACGTTGATCAGCAAATTGAGGGGGAAGACCTTGCCCTGAATGTGGGTGACACTGTCCAATAGGCTGGGGACCCGGATGGAGCGAAGGACAGAAGGAGGGGGAAGCAGTGTGAAGGGAAGCTCCATCCTTTCTGAGGATGGAGGATACCAGGCCCCAGCTTCACTCCTCCAACATGGGCTCTAGCCAATGATTCTCCAAAATGTTTCCAAGCCTTTCCATGTTGGACTGGGGCTGCATCATTGAGCTGTCATGTCCTGAGACTCCAGTTTCTAGGACTGGGCTGCTGGTTCCCCGACTCTCCGGTGTGTAGGAGACCACTTGGGACTATAGCTTCTGAGTGTATGCCAATTCGGTAAACCCTTATTTATTATTTATTTATTTTCTGTTGAGCTGGGGATGGAACCCAGGGGCATCCTACCTCCCAACTATACCCCCAAGCCTATTTTTTTTTTGCAGTACTGGGGATTGAACGCAGGGGCGTTCTACTTCCGCGCTACACCCCCGGCCCTATTTTTTATACTTTATTTTGAAACCGGGTCTCACGAAGTTGCAGAGGGCCTCACTAAAGAGAGAGAGAGAGAGAGAGAGAGAGAGAGACAGGGAGAGAGACAGGGAGAGAGAGAGAGCAAGAGAGCTGAGGCTGGCCGCGAACCCAGATCCTCCTGTCTCCGCCTCCCAAAGTACTGGGATTACAAGCGTGCGCCACCACCCCAGGTTCTATTTTATTTTTTAGTTTGAAACAGGGTCTCACCAAGTTGCTGAGAGCCTTGCTAAGTTCCCGAGGCTGACTTCAAACCTACAATCCTGCTGTCTCAGCCTCCCAAGTACCGGGATTCCAGACGTGCGCCACCACGCTCAGCTCTAAATCCCCTTTTATAATATGCATACCCTGTGGGTTCTGTTCCTCTCGAGAACTTTGACTAAGATGCATGATGAGATACAGATGTTCTCATCATCTTCCATATCAGTGCAACAGGAGCAGCCTCCCAGGGTGATATCAAATGGAAAGTAGAAAAGGTACCCCATGACGGAGCACCCTACTGGGAGAGAAGAGCTTCAGAAACTTAAAAGGAGTCACCCTTTCCTCTACTACAAACAGAGATCACAAGCTTGTCTGAAATGGCTCCATTACCTCACCTTGACCTTTCTCAGCTTCATGCCTGGCTCAGTGGTTCTGGATTTCTAAGCTGCACTTCCCTCTCCTATCAAAATCCCAACATCCGTCAAGGCCTGGCTAAGGTTCTACCTCTTTGATGAGACCTTCCACTGGGAATCATCTGCTTCTCTCTCTCTCTCTCTCTCTCTCTCTCTCTCTCTCTGCAACATCCAAGAGACATGGAAGACAGAATCCAGACACACACACACACACACACACACACACACACACACACACACACACTTTAATTCTCTGTGTTGCTGAACACAGAGCCTGACAGATAAAATCTATGTGGAATGAAGCAGAGACATCATAAATTTTCAGCCTGGCGTAGAGATGGGAGAACTCCAAGACATTGTCTACTTAGGAAATGGCTTTATGCTTGAAAATTTGGCAAAATATAAAACAGGAAACTCTTATGACTTGAATTTCAAATCCAATTGTGTTCATAGGGATGGAATTCTACCAACTCTTCCAAGAAACATGCATCCCTCAGGCACCATGGGAAGAATGACTCCTCCTCCTGTGCCCTAGCTTCTCTTGAGTGAGGAGGAAATGAACTAGCTCTAGAGAGGAACCACAAAGGGCTGCGGCCCCAGCAGCCTCTGCTGAGCCAGAGATCCAAAGCTGAAAGGACTTCAAATAGCAATTCAAATGAAAAGCTGAAGAAACTGTAAGTGCTGCCAGAAACAAGTTGCAAAAGTCTAAAATTCAGTATGCACTGCCCAAAAACATATGCTGAGGCAGTGGGGATCCAGCCATGATGCAGATTAGTAAAGTATACCATGAATGAGAACTAGACCCATAACCACGTGGTCTGCACTCAGCTCAGCCCCCATTGTGTACTGACTGTGCAACTTTGGATACATGACCTAACCTTTCTGGGCCTCAGTTTCCTCTTATCCAAAAGTGAGGTCTTATAAGCTAACATTAATTAACGTATTACCATGTGCTAGCCCCTGTGCCAAATGTTTCCCATGAAGTATGTAACGGGATTAAATACACTAACATATTGGAAGCTCTTGGTTCAGAGCCTGGCTGCTCCAGTCTGAATGTTTTTAATCCCCCTAAAATTCATATGTTGAAATCCTAGTTCCCCAGGTGATGGTATTAGAAGATGGGGCCTCTGGGGGGTGATTAGATCAGGCGGCAGATCTCATGAATGGGATTAATGCTGTTATGAAAGAGGCCCAAGAGAGAACCCCTTGCTTCTTCTACCATTTGAGGCAAGAAGGCACCATCTATAATCCAGGAAGAAGAGCCGGGCATGGTGGCGCATGCTTGTAATCCTAGCACTTGGGAGGCTGAGACCAGAGGATCCGGATTCACGGCCAGCCTCAGCTACTTAGTGAGGCCCTGTTTCAAAACAAAGAATAAAAAATAGGGCTGGGGGTGTAACTCAGAGCTAGAATGCCCCTGGGTTCAATTCCCAGTACCGCAAATTAATTAATTAATTAATTAACTAATAAACCAGGAAGTAGGTTTCCCCAGACACTGATTCTGCCAATACCTTGATCTTGAACTTCCCAGCTTCCTGAACTTTAAGAAATAAATTTCTGTTTTGTAAGCTACTCAGTTTATGGTATTTATTTATAGCCACTCATACGGACTAAGACAGAAAATTGGTACTAAAACATGGAGGTGCTTCTGTGACAGATACCTAAAAATATGGGTGGAGCTTTGGAACTAGGAATGGGGAGAGGCTGGAAGAGTTTTACACTAGCAAAAGCTTACATTGCTCTGAACAAACTGTTACCGGTGATTCTCATGAGGACCCAAAGCGAATAGAAGAAAACCAGAGAGAGAGCCTTGGTCTTCTTAGGGAATACTTCCGTGGTCGTGAACAGAATGTTGGTAGAAGGGAAGGGCCACTCTGATGAGGCTTCAGGCAGAAATGAGGAGCCTGTGATTAGAAACTGGAGGAGAGGCCATTCTTGTTATAAAGTGGTGAAGAACTTGACTGAGTTGGGTTTGTGCCCTAGTGTTCTGTAGAAGGTAGAGCCCTCTGAGTAATGAAATAGGATATTTGACTGAAGAAATATTTGAGCAACGTGTTGAGGGTGCAGCTTGGCTTCTCTTAAAGGCTTCCAGTAAAATACAAGAAGGGAAAAATAATTTAAAAACAGAACTTTTAATCAAAAAAGAAGTAGAACTTAAAGATTTAGAACATTCACATCCTGTCTATATCAAAAAGAACAAAAAAAGTGTGTACTGTAGAGAAGACAGTTCAGGCAGGTCAACCAACCCTGTGATGAAAAGATTAGTATGGATCATCCAGAACCTGTTTTCTGGGGTCACAACGGAAGAGTGACCCCAAAGCTATTTCAGAGATACTCAGGGTTGTCCTTCCCCTCAGTGACCCAGGGTTCCAAGGCCTAGGACAAAACAGTTTCAAAGAAAAGGCCACAGGCACCCATGGGACCCTGGCACTGGCTGCCTGGCTCCTCCTCACAGCTCTGATTCACACATTCAAATGCAACAGCCACCCCCAGTGTGGCTCCTGTAGGCCCAGGGGAGCACAGGTGTGCCTGCAGAAGGCACGGGTGATAAACATTGGCAGCAACTATAAGGTGCCGTATTTGCAGAGCACAGAGTGCATGAGCCATGGCGAGGCGGCTACTTCTACCTGGCTCTAGAAGGTCAGAGCTGCCTAGAGCCTCAGGCACACAACCCAAGCAGAGGCCTTCTATGGGGGTGAGGCTGTCAGAGAGCACACCTGGTAGGGCAAAGCTCAGCAGAGCCCTGGAGGCAGGACCTTCATCCCAGTGGGCCTTGAGTGAAAGACTTCTCTCCAGTCCGAAGGCTTTGGACTGCTCTGCACCTGTCACTCCTTTCTTCTTCCCTATTTCTTTTGGAATGGGGACATCTGTTCCATGCCATCCCACTGTTGTATATTGGAAGCACATAACTTGTTTGATTTCACAGGCTCACAGCTAGAGGGGAATTTGTCTCAGAGTGAATCATATCTTGAGTCTCATCCATATTCAATACCTAAATATCATCATATTTAGATGAGACGTTGAACTTAGACTTTCAAGTTGATAGGAGAACAGGCAAGGACTGTGGGAGCTATTGGAATGAAACGAATGTACTTTGCATGTGAGGGGACATGAATTTGGGGGAACCCAGGGCAGAATGCTATGACCTGAATATTTGTGTTCCCCCCCAAATTCATATGTTGAAATCCCAGCCCCTTGAGGTGATGGCATTAGGAGTAAGTGCCTTTGAGAGGTGATTTAGTAATGGGTCGTGCCCTTATTAAAGAGGTTTGAGAGAGACCTATCACCTCTTTCATCGTGCCAGAACATGATGAGAAGTTTTCTTCAGAGCGCGGGTCCTCACCAGATGCTAAATCCACCAGCTCCCTGATCTTAGTAGACTTTCCAGCCTCCAAACTGTGAGAAGCAAATTTCTGTTGTTTATAAGCCACCATGTCCATGGTATTTTGTTGCAGCAGTCAGCACAGACGAAGACGCAGGTACAGGGTAAATTATAGCAACAAATAGTTGTGATGTGATGGTTTTCCTTATTAATGAAGACACTTCTAAAGCCTACAGTTGGATAACGAACAAGCTTTTCATGTCTCCAGAAGCTCAAGCCCTAGCTTTGTCCTGACCAGCTGTACGACCTTGACTCAACTTCTACAGCAGCTCAGCCGCCGCTGTTGATCTGGTCTCTCAGGCGTGCATAACAGTCTCCATGTTACAGGTTCATGGAGGACCCAAGTGGGGGATTAGAGATAAAAGGCTGTGCAACTTACTGTGCTCCCTGCATAGATGAGATTTTTCTCATTTCCACTGCCACCACAGTTAGCAGCTTGACCACTAGGGGAACATAGGAAACATAACCAGTCTCTCTGTGGGTAAATGCCTGGTGGCGAGTTGTTAGCCCTAGAGGCCTGAGCCTCTTGGCCTTCAAATTCAGAGGACACAGATAAATCATAGGACACTGATAATTCAAATTCAGAGGACATCCTAGAAAGGTCAACAGGGAGGTAAGTGGACCAAATGCATTTAACCAACCTGTCACCTCTAGGTGCTGTCACAGCACTCTGGTGGCAAGAAGATATCCAGATAGAAGGTAGTTGTGATGACCATGAGCAACATGGTGACCTTCACCAAACAATGGAAGGGCTGAGGTGTGGTGTGTGGAAAGGGAAGCATGAGTTTTAGAGACACACAGGGAACAAATACTTCTCACCCCTGTTCAAATGTCACTTCCTACAGATCTTTCCTGACTATACTGTCCAAAATAGTCCATCCCTCCTGATTACTTTCTAGTTCTGTACCTCAGTTTCCCCTTAGAAAATGAAAGATAATAATTGTACTTATCTTTTAGGATGGTGGCAAGGATTAAATAAATAACACAGGCAAATGTTTAAAATAGCCCATAACACATAGAATTCAAAAGATGTTAGCTTTTATCAATATTAGTTATTATTAATATTATGTGATCACTATCTCATTCTACCATGTTTGATACCTGGGAAGTATTATCTTGATTATGTATTTATTTACATGATTATTATCTGACTTCCCCACTAGATCTTAAGAGGTTCGCCTAAGTTACATTCTCACTAACTACTTAATAAATACAAGCCAGATGAATGAATGAATGAATGAATGAATGAATGATTTAATGAGTAAACAGGCAACCATCACATTCACTAGACTCCTTATCTCCCAAACTGTGTAGGACACAGTTTCTAATCCAAATTTTAGGAATGAAGAAATAGCAACACTGGAAAAAATCCTAGTGACTTGTCCAAATAGCAATGGGGGTAAACTGAAGATTGTTACTTACAATATTCTGGCTCTATACCAACTATTGTTGCAAGACCCATTGATTTATCCAAAATTTTGATCTCTCATTTCATAAATATGTATCAAGTTTCTGCTCTGGGTTATGCATGGGACTCTCCAAAAAAGAGCTCTTTAATCCTATATTATGCCCCACTTTTACAATCTTGATATGCCCATAGGAAAGCAAGATTTGGAGCAGACATCAGAGTGAGGAGGAGACAGGGGACAATGGCCCCCCAAGAGCAGGCCCTGAGTGTGGTTGTGGCCCTCTCTCCCTCTGACACCTGACTTCCTCCGAAATGACTGTCCAGACCAGAATTAAGTGGTGCCAGGACCAGGCAGGACACGTGGATCCAGTTTCTTGGTCCCGCAGGCACAGCCTGCAGCTTTGCTCATTCCAGTGGGGTGTTGATAGTCATCACCGCAATGGGGCTTTGCCAACCATGACCTGCCATTCATTTCCTAATCAGTCATCACATTTTTTCAAGCTTAATGCTGACCTATTGTTGCTTAACGCCACATTCTGTAGCAAAATTCTTCTGCTGCATTTATTAGGGGAAACCATCCAGTTCCTGCCCTGGCTGCAGACGCAGGCATGGCCAACTGAGAGTCTAAGGATGTTTCTCTCCTTGTTATCTAGGAGTTCTTATGTGGACAAAGGTCCTTTCCCTCCTCTCCGTCCTTATTCTTCCTTCTCTACACAGCCAAGATGATGCGAATCACTTAATTGACTAAGCAGCTCTGTGTCTAGGCCAGCAGGCCCTCTGCTTCCCTCCCCCGCCCCACCAGCACTGGCTCACAGGCTTGCACACAAACACGCCCTCCTTGGAGTAGGAGCCAACAGACCCTGCAACCTTCGGTCTGTCACATCTTTCTAAACTTCCACCTCACCAACTGTGAAGAGGAGGGTAGACTCCATTATTCTTTTCTAAGATTGTATAATTCCAGTTTTCCCGTGATTCCCAAATGATGACATTAGAATTTTAAAACATCTGAGATGAAAGGCACATTTAGAAACGACCCCCTACAAAGCTACAGAGAAAAATAGGAAACTAAAGGGATTTTAGATAAATAAGGAGAGAGACCAGTGGAATAGTGGGGAGGGATCGGGGGAGGGTGGTGGGGAGGGGGAAAAGGAGAACTGATGAAGGAAAGAGTTCAAATAATGCTAGTCCACATAGGAAGGTATATGAAGGTATGAAGGCTAATCTCACTAATATGTCCTGGGAGGGTCGGGCAGTGGGTGGAATTAGAGGGAAACACACCAAGTGCTATGTGCATGAATGTTTGTATCACTTTGAACCTCACCATGATGTATAATTATAATGCATCAATAAAAATTTAAAAAGAAGCCAGGCGTGATGAAACATGCCTATAATCCCAGTACTGAGGAGGCTGAAACAGGAGGGTTGCAGGTTTAAAGCCAGCCTAAGCAATTTAGTGAAAATAAAAGAAAATAAATCAAAATAAAAAATAAAATAGGGCTGGGGGGATAGCTCGGAAGTAGAATGCATCTGGGTTCAATCCTCAGTTCCAAAAAGAAAAATAATTCTTAAATAATTCACTACGATACTCATTCACTTTAGTGCCACTATCATCATTTTTGCCATATCTACATACCACTATCCTAGCATTCATTCAACGATTGTTCTTTAAATTGACTTTTTTAAATTTAAATACATGTATTCAAGTGGGACACCTTATCACTACCATAAACAGAAAACCATTTGCCCGCCATAAATGTAATCATAACTAAAGGAAAATAAAACAAGCTAAGGAAATTCCAGCTGGGAACTCACGGCTGCTCGTTCTCCTCTCTTGGAATGACAACCTTCGTTTTAAAATAGCGCGTGTTAAAAGGCATGAAAGTCATGCTTTCTCCTTGCTCTACTCAAAATCGGAAAGGGCCACGCTCTCTCCCAAGGGGTGTTGATGTTATTCAATACAGAAGCTGGGCGCCACCCAAGATCACCCCCAAGAAGGTCGCTTTGGTAAAATATCCTCACCACTGTTCTCTTGGTACCGGATGGTAGCTTCCCCTCATAAATGTTGTACAGCAGCACCTCGGTCTGGCTTCTCTTCGTGGAAAACATTCATGCAAAAAAAACCTAAGTGGAGGAACATTAAGAGGTTTATTTAGGAAGTGGGGGCACAGAAATAAAAGAAGGCCGTGATAAAGGGAGTTAGATCCTAGAGAAAGGGTCGGGTTATGAAAGAGAGAGAGAGAGAGAGAGAGAAAGGGGAAGAGGAAGAGGGAGAGGAAGAGGGAGAGGGAGAGGGAGAGGGAGAGGGAGAGGGAGAGGGAGGGAGACAGACAGACACCAGAAAGGGCCACTTCCCCAGGGTGAGAAATGGCATAGAACAAAGCAATTACGAGAGAGGGTCTGGAGTGGTACAATTCTAGGAGTGGAAAGTGGCCTGAAGTCTTCCATGTGACAAGTTTTATTCAGCCTGGAAGCCTGTCCCCCTAATTGCATATGCATTTGAGAAGGTCATTATCTCTTTTGTTTTCTGTGTTAGGTACTAGGGATTGAACCCAGGAGCATTCTACCTCTGAGCTACACCCCCAGCCCTTTTAATTTTTTGTTTTTGAAACAAGATCTTGCTAGGTTGCTGAGAGTCTCGCTATGTTGCTAAGGCTGGCCTGGAACCTGTGACCCTCCTGTCTCAGCCTCCCAAGTACTGGGATTACAGGTGTGTGCCATCATGCCTGGAGGTCACTATCTCTTTTTCCCGCCACAGCTTAGTACTTTGTATGCACCATAGTGAGTCTGTGTTGTTGGTGCCCCTTCCCACGGGAGGAGAGCTGAGTGAGGCTCTGCAAGGGGCTTAGCCTTCTGATAGCTACCCTGTCTACTCATGTCTAACAAGCTACTGACACTTTGGGTTCAGTGTCACAACCAGTCCATCCAGTGCTCAAATTGCCACCATCTGCAGCTCATCACCACCTTCCCCGATGGGCTTTGCCAGGGAGCTTAGATAGGGCAGTGGAATGCTCACAAACACACACACTCAAAAGCACAGAATGGCAGAGCATGGCGGTGCACACTTGTAATCCCAGGACTTGGGAGGCTGAGACCAGAGGATCTGGGTTCACCGCCAGCCTCAGCTACTTAGTGAGGCCCTCCATAACTTAGTGAGACCCTGTTTCAAAATAAAGAATAAAAAAAAAAGGGCTGGGGGTGTAGCTC
This sequence comes from Glis glis, assembly GCA_004027185.1. Taxonomy (NCBI): domain Eukaryota; kingdom Metazoa; phylum Chordata; class Mammalia; order Rodentia; family Gliridae; genus Glis; species Glis glis. Next base: position 8,674 of record PVJS01006528.1, on the reverse strand, counting down.
GGAGGTGGAATGCCCCTGGGTTCAATCCCCAGTACTGAAAAAAATAAAAAAGCACAGAATGCTCCAAAACAATTTCTGAAAGGGCACGGTGCCTTCCCTGGCACGTCCCCAAACCCAGGGCTCTAGGAATCTCTGACCTGGGGCAGTTCTATGTTACTTCCTTAAGGATTCGCTGCCCACAAACTACAAAGAGCAACTTCCACTGAGCACTGGGAGAGCTCTTGAGGCAGCTTTCCTTGCTTCTAGACATTGTGAGAAATAACTAGATCTTTCCTACCAAAGGAATAGCTTTGCTTGGGCTCCATGTTGTAAAACTGCCATTGTGCAACTTTCCATGTGCTTGTATTTTTGTAAAGACAGCATTTCCTGGAAATTGTGAGGGCCAACCCCTCCCCCAGCATCCCTTCCGCCAATGGCGTAGAGTGTGAAGCCACGCTCCCACCAATAGGAGCACAGCACAGACGCCCCACACTGGAAATAAAATGCCCAGCAAGTTTCCATGTTGTTCTTGCACCCCTGATCTTACTGGTGGCAGGATCCTTGTTTGCAAAAAGTAAAATTCACCTTGCCAAACTGCTTTCAAATACATGTCTTTTTTTGTTAATGACGCCATAAAATTTTAGTTCTGACAACACTATGTAGAACAGGGAGCAGGTGGAACACCCTTGGGAGAAAGCAAATAAAGAGATGGTGCAGGAAGAGGAATGAGAGAGGCACGCACAAGGGAGACGCGTGCTTTCTGCTTGTTTAGTAAAGTGTAAGGATCGAATATTTAAATATTTCAGCTTTGAATACTCTCTGGCTTCCAATTCCCATTCTATCATTTTCCAGCAACATAAAGTTGGGCACGTTGCTCAACCCCTCTAGGCTTTAGTCTCCTCCTTAACAAAATGGTTGTCGAGCCCCTCAGTTGTGAGGAGGTGAAACATCATAGCAGGTACAGTCCCCGGCACGGATAGCCACGCACCCAACACTCAATCTCTTCCCCTTTTTACTTATTTTCTTAACTTTGGTCCCATTCATGGAGGTCTAAAATCAACCCTCCTTTTATTTGTTTGGGCGTTTGTTTTGCCTTCCAAATCCTGAGTCTGGTCTGCAAAATGAAAAACTAAGCTGTGAATTTCCATAACTTACGTTTTGTTTTCTATGACTTGATTATGGCCAGCGACGTATGGGGCCTGAGCAGAATGAGGAGGGGCAGAGAGGACTCTCCACGGGCAAACCCAGCAGTCAGCCCCTTTTGAATTATCATTAGCGGCCTGCTGGAAGCTCCAAGCCCCCTAAAGGTTTTTGGGATGAGAGAGCAACAACACTAATCTAGCAAATGTGGTGTGTTTTGTGCATAGATTTGAATTAAAGAATTCTTTAGTCCATTTTGCATACCAAGTTGGGGAAATGGGAAAAGTGTAAAGAAAAACGGAGAAACAGCTCCCCCTGCTGCCTGGATGGCGAACAGTAGTATGGAGGTAAGAAGAATTCCATGATCCTACAAAAATAACCCCCAAATGTTTGAAGAGTATTCCATACATGCAGGTGTGTGTGTGTGTGTGTGAGAGAGAGAGAGAGAGAGAGAGAGAGAGAGACAGAGAGAGACAGAGAGAGAGAGAGACAGAGAGAGAGAGAGAGACTGGGAATTTAATCTAGGGGTGTTCTACCTCTGAGCTACACCCCCAGCCCTGTTTTATTTTTTATTTTAAAATGGCCTCACTTAGTTACAGAGTGCTGCTGGCCTTGAACCTGGGATCCTCCTATCTCATCTTCTCAAGTAATGGGAGTAAAAGCGTGCGCCACGACGCCCAGCTGGTATTTGAATTTTGTGGAGCACATTTTCCCATCTGAAACTACCATCAAAGGTTGCAGGAATGGTGGTAGCACATTACTACAATGACTGTGTTCTTCTCTGGGAATTTTGCCATGTATTTCTTTATTGGAACAGGCAATATGTTGATGAAATTTTTAAAGCAAAATGAAATAAAAGGAATTGAAAAATCTTCTTTCTGCTCTCTTTACCCATAGGCAGATGCTTTTATTGGGCTTTTCTGGAAATACAAGTGCATGTTGACTATGCAGTCTTCTCCCCCACCCCCTTCTTCATATTGCTGTTGTCAATTACCAGCATATCTCAGAGATCTTTCTATTTCAGGACAGAGTAAGCATCCTGTTCTTTCTTCTACAAGCTCCATTAAATGTGGAAAAAACATATACATCCCCAGCTGGGAAACCATGTAAGTTGTTAACATTATTACAATATGTGAATGATTTAAACATTGTGTGTGTGTGTGTGTGTGTGTGTGTGTGTGTGTGTGGTGCTGGGGATTGAACCCAGGGGCATTTTACCTCTGAGCTACACCCCCAACCCTATTTTACTTTTTATTTTGAAACAGGGTCTCTCTAAGTTGCTGACAGCCTCTCTATATTGCTGAGGCTGGCCGTGAACCTGCGATCCTCCTGTCTCAGCCTCCCAAGTACTGGGATTACAGGCATGCGCCACCGCGCCCGGCATGGTTTAAATATCTTAAGGTGCACATTATGCAATGGCAAATACTGCCCCTGCCACTTTGAAATGAACTTGTCCCCTACCTACATTTTTTTTTCTAGTGTCCCTGATGATTAGAACCTCTCGCCCTTGGTATCCACTGTGTTCCCGAGCAGAACAGAGCTTTGACGTCACTGAATTTCAGAGGCCAGAGCTCAGAATTAAAAAGGTTTAATGCTACCAAGATTTCTATTAAAAAGCCCAGGGTGATGAAGAAACCTTTTGCTCCAGCTGAAAAGTTCTTGTAAAGGGCAAGATGGAAAATCCAAACACCACTGATTTTCTGCTGGTTGGATGCCACAGCCATCGCAGGCCTGCCAGCCCTTGATGGAAGAAGCCAGATTTGGCTTATTGTATTCGAGAGAGTTGGAAAACTGTCTACCGATGCAGATAGTGAGCCAGCAAGACTGTCAAGGTCAAAGAAAAATCCAATTATCCACAGCAAACACCGACCGTACAATTAAATTACACCAGTCAGGGAAACATTTGATCTTCTGCGACAGACTCTTCCAGAAAACTCACCCTCAAATCAGTCTGAGCTGTGCATCAGCATCCAGCTGCCCAGCTGCGCCCCCCAGCATCTTGCAACATGCCCACCCACATCCCTCTGACCCATCCCACAGGTCACCTGCAGCTTCGGGGGGGGGGGGTCACACACACGTAGACATCTTACCATCTAGAACCTACTTCTCTCTGCTTCTCTCTGCGTGCGGGCAGTTCCTGGCCTCAGAAGTATGCTTGCACAGTCCAGGCAGCAGGGATAAACAGAAGTGCTGGGGAGTTAGTTACTGTCCCCAAGAGCCAGCCTCAGCCAGTGAGCAAAAGTGCCCAGCTCCCCTGTTTGCCTCTTGTTGGGGCAATGCCCAAGGGTGTGGCACCCGGGCGCTCAGAGGGACCCCAGGAGGACTGAGCCCCAGGTGTGCACAATCGCACAAGAGACCCACTTATTAGCATACTGATTATTGAGTTTTCTCCTGATCTTTCTTTCTCTCTCTCTCTCTCTCTCTCTCACCATCTTCCTGGTATGATGTCCTAGGGCAACCTTGATTCTTAGAAGAGACAGAAACCTCACAGCGAGGTACATAGGAGTTTAATCCAAAGAACCACTTAGAGTAACAGTAAAATATAAGGGAACTCTACAAAGCGCCTGAGAGTGAGGGCGAGCAGCCAGCAAAAGGCAAGCTTGAAGGGGATTCAGACCTCTGAGAAAAATATGGGATGAGGCAAGTGCACAGCAGAGAAGTCTGCTGCTTTGGCCAGGCGGGAGGTGGCCTGGGATCGCTGGGAATAGGTCAGCCTTGGACTGCAGCTGAGCGCGGGTGGGGTCCGGGGCAGGTCAGAGCAGGAGCTCTTCTGGCGTGAGCTGCTGGATGCAGCAGGCGCGGTGCTCGGCGTGCGACCCTCCAAGCCGAGAGCAGCTGCTCACAGGTCACGCAGCAGTTTGCAAAGGGAGGGTGACCGCGCACGAGTGCAGCGGGGACAGGTGCAGACCCGCCAGCTGAAGCTAGGGCGCACAGGACATCCGGGGGCCGCAAGCGCAGGAGCCCTTCGGGAAGCCCGGGCGCTGCTGAGGGCTCCGCTGTCCGTGTCACCAGGCCGAGGCTGCACTGTCACCGAAGGAGCACGTTCTGTCCGGTCCTCATCGGCTCACTGAGCCACACTGGGCGCGGAAGACGGCGGGGACCCTCCTCCAGCTGCAGCGTCCTCCAGCGCCCTCTCCTGAGAAAATTTAGCATCGTGCTCACTTTAAAAGAGAAACACTTAAAAGGGATCCTTTTGTTTGTCAGGGAACACATAGTGAAGAGTACATTCAGAGCTGAGAGGCAAGAAAAAAAAATGATAGCAAATACACCCCCCCAAATATATACCACTTAAATCTTTGTCTCTGAGTCTGCTTTTGAGAGAACGCAAGTCAAGACAATGTCCATCAGACCCGATTTCAATCTGGGCTCTGGGAGACATAAAGAAGGGCCTCGACTGCTCAGAATCCTCACTTTGTCCCCTGCAAAATGCAGGAGGCAGATAAGAAACAATACCAGTACTTAAGAGGCTGAGATCGGAGGATCTGGGTTCGGGGCCAGCCTCAGCTACTTAGTGAGGCCCTCAGGAACTTAGACCGTGTTTCAAAATAAAGAATAAAAAATAGGGCTGGGGGTGCAGCTCAGAGGTAGAATGCCCCTGGGTTCAATCCTCAGTACCACAAAAACAAAAATCTAAAAAAAAAAGAAAGAAAAGAAAAGAAACAATACACACCTCACAGGACGGGAGTGGGAGGGTGGAAGGGAACCAATTATCCAAACTGCAGTCCCTACAAAATAAGTACTCAAAAACAGTCACCTCCCTCCAGGTGCAGTGGTGCAGGCCTGTGATCCCCGCCATTTGGGAGGCTGAGGCAGGAGGATCGCAAGTTCAAGGCCAGCCTCAGCCACTTAGAGAGACCTTGCGAAAAAAAAAGAGAGAGAGAGCGAGAGACCTTGCTTAAAATCAAAAATAAAAAAGGACTAGGAATGCAGCTCAGTGGTAGAGCACTCCTGGGTTCAATCACCAGTACCACAAAAAAAAAAAGAAAGGAAAGAAAAACTGTCTTCTTTTCAAACAAAATCATAGCCAAATAATATCTTCTTCCTTTCTTTAAGTAAGAGCAAAATGACGATGTCATTCCATCCAAGACATTTTATCCTTGAATGTGGCCCAGGATGGCAGGAGGAGGGGGTGACTAGAAAGAACACATTCCCTTAGAAAGGTACTGAAGCGTTGGAAATAATAAAGATCAACATGTGTTTCTCTTCAGAGAAGAATTCAAGTGGAGAAGTTCTCCAGGATTATGATGTGAGACTTTGTCTTGGCACGTAAGTAAATGAGGTTTAAAGGTTAATAAATATTGTGGTTACTGTGATTTACTGAGAACTCACTCTGTGTCAGGAATTCATCGTCATATTCCCTCTTCATCCTTAAAACATTTTCTAAGATAAGTGTTATTTTTCCTCTGTTTTGCAAATGATAACGCAGAGGCTCAGAAAGGAGAAGGCAGTTTGCCCAGGGTCAGAGCCAGGATTTGAACCCGCGTCTGCTTGACTCCAAGCTCCTGCCCCAATTGCTGCGGTGGACAGAATCCTGATTTAGACTAAGAATTCAGGAGATTATGATTCTGGCCCATGCTTCACCTCTAAATTCCTATGTGTTCGAGGGGCTAATTCTTCCCTCCCAAGGTAATGAGCCCCTCCTCTGTAAGGGTGGTACCAACCTCGAGAATATGTTGGAGATGTGTGGGGATGATCGACTCCAAGACGAGGGGGCCCTCACCAGCATTTTGTGGTTGAGGGCCTAGCAGAATAGGCACCGTGTGATGCCTGCAACCATCCCACCCCATAAAGAATAGGCTTCAAGCCCCACATATCCCATAGAATATCCACATAGTCGAAAAAGTTGTCTGAAAAACATCAGCTCCATTGTACATCTAAACACAGGGCATTTCTATACTACTTTTTTGTTGGGTTTTGTTGTTATTGTTTGGTTTTTGTTTTTGTTGTTTTCTGGTGCTGGGGATTGAACCCAGGACTTCACAGATGTAAGACAAGCACTCTAGCATGAACTACATCCCCCACCTCTCTACAGGGTTTTTTCATTTGCTTGTCTTGTTTTTAGGGTTGTTTGTTTCTTTCTTTCTTTTGGTTCTGGAGATTAAACCGAAGGGCATTCTACCTCTGAGCTACACTGCCATCCCTTGTTATTTTTTATTTTGAAACAGGGTTTTGCTAAGTTGCTGAGGGCCTCACTGAGTTGCTAAACTGGCTTCAAACCTGTGATCCTCCTGTCTCTGCTCCCAAGTACTGGGATTAGAGGCATATGAAAACATGCCTGGCCTCTCTACAGTTTTAATACAATGAATTTTCCAGAGTCAACTAAGGAAAGATTTTACTTTATGAGAAATCTTACCAAGAGTTGGTCATCATTCGGAAAAGGCAGCATATGATATGAGTTAGCAGAACAACACATCTCTCTCACTCTGTATTTGTACTGATTCTGTGTATAATTGCAAATATCTGTGTCTTTCATGGAGTCTTTAAGTGTAGCACTCCCCAGCATTTGTATATTGAAATATTCATTGCATTACTCTTAATTGCTTTCTTTTTATTTTTCCCTTGCAGAATGGTTAGGACATATATTGATATTTTTTAAAAAATACACCTGTGAATAGGTTATATAATCTGTGAACTTCAAGATATTTCAGGAGACCTTACAAAAAATATTTGTTTTAAAAAGGAACTCTGGGCACAGGAAGAGAGGTTCTGACCTCTCTGTTCACTGAAACTTAACAACCCCGATACCAAGCCAAAACCAAGATACACATTCTGCAAATACATTCAACTACTCAGGAATGACTTCTTAGCACTGACTCTGAGCCAGGTACTGCTGTAGAGTCTGGGGACACAGCAGAGAATAAGAACTGAGTTCCTGACTTTGTGGAGCTTTCCCTGGAAAAAAGCCAAGGCTTATATCTTAGACCATTCCTGCTGCTATAAATATATATGTTATATATGCTATATATTCATATATATTATTATATATTTATATGTTGTTATAAATATATTTTATATTAATATATAATATTATATATTATATTTTAGTATATATTATGTATATATAATATATATATACCAGGCATGGTGGAACAGGTTTGAGGCCAGCCTCGACAATTCAGCGAGACCCTCAGAAGTAGAACACTAACTAAAGTCCATAGGTCAAACTCTTTGTGTGGTTTTAGTTTCCAACACATGGACTTTTGGAGACATGTTGAAACCACAGGGCATCCTTTTTCTGGGGAGGTGGACTGGAACTGAGCTCAGACTCTCCTGGTCATCTCCTCTTATCTCAGGACGCTGTGTTCCAGCACGTTCTACAGCAATTCTTGAGACCTACAGGTGAGAAAGGGGGAAGAGCTTTGTCGGTCCACAGCCACCCAAAGAACTATCCTCAAATAGTAATTCACTCCTCTCCAGCTTGCCAAGAGGACTCAAGACATAACACACGGGAGAGGGCCCACTGCTGTCCTTGTGCTCAACAGCTATTCATTTCTTCTCATGGAATTTTATACTCTATTGGCTTTGACTTCCTGAAAGCAGGCTTTGCGTCCATGATGGCGAATACATAACATTTGTTTCCCAATTGACTCATCCTGAGCCTTGAAGGACATAGCTAAGCAACTATGACACTCTTCCCTGTTGACCCTTAAAATTCATCTCAAAACAGTACTCCCCAACACGGCGCCTCCCCAGAAGAGCTGGCACATGAAAGAAACTCATTTTCCATTCTGTGTCATATGCATCTTTGTCTTGTCTGTAGCATCTAGTTTAAGAAATTGTCAAGCTTGTGGAAAGGTGAAAAAGGAACTGATAAATATTTAGCATTGAAAACTCAACATGCTCAGGCTGGGGTGGTACCTCTTAAATTGTGGTACCTTGCCGGGCGTGGTGGCACACATTTGTAATCCCAGTACTTGGGAGGCTGGAGGATCCGGGTTCGCAGCCAGCCTCAGCTACTTAGTGAGGCCCTCTGCAACTTAGTAACACCCTGTTTCAAAATAAAGAATAAAAAAATAAGTCTGGGGTGTAGCTTGGAGGTAAAATGCCCATGGGTTCAATCCTCGGTGCCAAAAAAAAAAAGTGGTACCTCTAAATATGGTACCTCTTAAATCCTCACAATAAAAATCCTGTGTGTGGGGAGGAGGCATATATTGTGTTGGGCAATTTAAAAAAGTGAGACCCAAGATTATTTACATAAGAAATACCAACCCACAGATGAGATGGCTAAGCCAAGTTCAAATACAGATATGTCCACCATAGCATGCTCACGTCACCAACTATGGACACCCGGTGCATGTCTAACATTAGAAAATAGACATGCAGGCCAGACATGGTGGCACAGGCCTGTAATCCTAGTACCTGGGAGGCTGAGACAGGAGGATCACAGGTTCAAGGTCAGCCTCAGCAACTTAGTGAGACCCTTAGCAACTTAGACCTGTTTCAAAATAAAAAAATAAAATAGGTCTGGGGTTTTAGCTCAGAGGTAGAATTCCCCTGGGTTCAATGACCAGTATGAAAAAGGGGGAGGGAGGGAGGGAGGAAGGAAGGAAGGAAG
>PVJS01006527.1:0-59470 GCA_004027185.1 Glis glis | reverse complement strand
TGTGTGTGTGTGTGTGTGTGTGTGTGTGTGTGTGTAAGCAGTCTCGTTGTTCCAGGGCGTGCGGGAGGGTGGGCTTGAGTTCCACTCTGTATCGCAGCCTTCTTTTTCAGGACATGTCTCCAAATCTTTGCTTCACTTTTAATCATCAGTGACAAAGAGCTTGGTTTCCAGCTGACATCTTTTCTCTTGGATGCGGCTGGTCATGCTGCAAATGCTGAAGAAGACTGAGACGGATGACAGAGGAAGTCTTGGAAGGCACAGTCTGCAGACGGGCAGTGGGGGATGCTCTGAGGAGGCCCTGGGCATGGCTGAGACGGATGACAGAGGAAGTCTTGGAAGGCACACTCTGCGGACGGGCAGTGGGGGACGCTCTGAGGAGGCCCCGGGCTACCGCAGACACAGGAGCCGAGGCAGGGTCTCCCCCAGCGCCACACTTGTAGCGCTGTAAAAGGTGTAAAAGGTGAGAGAACATAACGCAGGACAATGTCTTAACGTGAGCTTATTTCCTATCTATAAACGACAGCCTTGCCAGCCTGACAGCTAGACGCACTCATGACGCGGGATGAAGCCCACGGCACTGGGACAGCGGGACGATGTTGGAACCCAGCTGCTGCGGTGTCGATGGGCATGGTGGCCCCGGGGCAGTGAGCACCGGGCAGCAGAGTGCAGTCTGGAGAGGCGAGCCTCCAGGGAAGAGGCTGATGGACTTCCAGGCTGCCGATAGGGTCCAGCTGTGGTTAAAAAGAGGCAAAGCAGGTCAGAAACAGGAAGGCTGGCGTCAAGGGACGAGGTGAGAAAGCAGGGCAGCCGAGAGCAGGGGGGCGGGAGGGAGGGCGGCAGCAGAGTGGCTGGACAGGGCAGGAAGCGGGTGTGAGCGAGATGGCCGCGGGGTCTGAGATCTTAGTGGGAGGGCAGTGGAGACCGTGAGGACACGGCCCCAGAGGGATGCCGCTGTCACCGAGGATGCGAATGGAGAATGCAGACTGGGAGCCACACACTCAGGTCCTCGAGGAAGAGGCGAGGGGCTGGCCCGCGTGCTAGGGTGCGACCGGTGCTCCCCGTACCTTCACAAGTCCTGAGGCCTGTAGATGGCGCAGTCGCTGCCCACGTCCCACTCCATCCTCTGGAGGACGAACACCGCGGTGCTCTCCAGCAGCGCGCCGCTCAGCACCGCCAGCACCGCCAGCTTCCGGCTGACGTTCAGAGTCACTGCAGAGGAAAGGGCGGCGACACCCTCGTGAATGTAACGGAGAGAGACTGGCAGGTGAACCTGTGGTCCCGTGAACTGCTTTGCAGAGTTGTGTTTAGGAAATTTGCACACTTGTTTTTACTACTCTACGTGTTTTCTTCTCCTGTGTTTCCATCTGTAAACCTTTAGGAGAACCGACGCCTCTGCTTATAATGAACACCGAGCTTCTCCTGTATCAAGAGGCAGAGTCCCACTGACATCACAGGGAAAATAAAAACAGACTCTACGGCCAAGATGAGAATAACAGAAAAAATGGATACTCCCAGTGTCACGGTTTGCAAGAGGACAAGCATATGACATATGACAAAAAGTATCAGGTAAAATCCGGGAGTGGTGGCACACGCCTGTAATCCCAGTACTTGGGAGGCTAACACAGAAGGGTTGCAGTTTTGAGACCAGCCTCAGCAACTCAGTGAGACCCTGCTTCCAAAACAAAAAATAAAGAGGGCTGGGGGTGTAGCTCAGAGGTAAAATGCCCTGGTTTTAATCCCTAGTACTAGACACACACACACACACACACACACACACACACACACGCACACACATCAGGTAACAGGTTCATGAACACAGCACCTTAGCACCTTTCAGGGTGCACAGGAAGAATGAAGGCACACTTCCTGGCATGACAGGTACTGCCCTGGCGGGGGAGGCAGGAACCCGGCCTTCTGTCCCGGCTTGACAACTGCCTGGCAGTAGAGCTTTGGACAGGCACTTACCCCCGACTCATAAAATGCAAGTGGCGGTGGCCCTCCTGACCTCGCAGGACAGAGCTCGCCGATGAAAGCAGCTGGAGACAGGGAAGCCCTGGCGGTGAGACTGAGCACAGCCTGTGTGCCTGCTGGGCAAGGCCCCGCAGTTTTCTGCTCTGGGCGGCTGGAGGTGACGAGGCAGGGTGGAGGCAGGGTGGAGGCGCCGCGGCCTTACCTCGGATGGCCTGGAAGTTGGAGGTGAGGACGAACACTTTGATGAGCTTGAGGCACAGGGGCGTGTAGTCGTGCTCCCAGATGACGGCGGGGATTAGCAGCAGCTTCCCGTAGCTCGACAGCAGCAAGGCTTTCAGCAGCAGAACCAAGTTGGGCTTTTTTTTCGCAGCCATGGGCTGGTCCACCCACAGGAAAGTAAAAATGCCAATAAAGAAGGCAGTTTGTTCTAGGGAAGAAATGGGAAATAAAAATATGTATGTCTCCAGCCAAACCCTAACCCTAAAGTAAACAGACCTCAATACCAAACTATAACGCGTCACGTGATCTCGTCACAGCTGCTTCAACAATATCAAAAGCTCCTTTTTTTTTTTTAAATCCAGCCCTGGCTTTTGTGTCAAATCCTGCTGTATGACTTAAGAAACATATCTCCACAGTCTTTCCTGAGGCTTTTCATCATCCACTGAAGAAAACGCAGCTCCACAGGATCGTGACCGCCGTGGCGAATGTCTTCCGGGCCGTGGGGCTGTTGAGGCATCCTGGTGCAGAGATCTCCATGGAAGGAAGAAAGCAGGAGAGCGAGGCTGCTGAGTCCGGACGGTGGAGCCTCTCCCGAGAAGGGCAGGGCACGCTGAGGGCTGTTCTGTGTGTATTCCTCCGCCATTTACTGAGTGCCTACTATCTATGAGACTGAATATTCTGTTATCTAACTCAAAAGGCTTATTGATTTTCACATCATTTCCGAGTGCAATTCCTTCTACTTCCAGAATGTATTCTTAGAAAGGCAGAGTCCAGATAAGAGGAAGCAAGTTCTACTGGTGTCCCACGGGCATAACACAGCAGTCTGCTCAGTCCGTTCCAACTAGGAGTTGAACTGTGCCGTGTTTTCAGTATGATCATCAGTCCTCTGGCTAGCCACATGCATACACTCCGAGTGATCTGTCCTTAAATCTGGTTTTTCCCATAAGCTGTGTTATTTGTAGGTAGGTATCTCCAGAATCAGGCTTTTTCTGTAACACATGTATCATATTATAAAAGAAACAACTCTAGCCGGACATGGGGGCGCATGTCTGTAATCCCAGTACTTGAGAGGCTGAGACAGGAGAATCGCAGGTTTGAGGACAGCCTCAGCAAGTAGTGAGATTCTCATCAACCTAGCAAGACCCTGTTTCCAAATAAGAAATAAAATCAGGCTGGGGTGTAGCTCGAAGGTAGAATGCCTCTGGGTTCAATACCTAGTACCACATAAAAAAAAAAAAGAAACAACTCTACTCCCCTTAAATGTTTCACAACTTAAATAACCAAACTAAAGAGGTTCCAAATATAGATGATTAGAATCGTAACAACAATTTAAGGTGAGATGTTACCGCCCCTCGGAATAACTGAAGGGCTTGCCAACTGCACGGCTCTGCTCACAGGCAATTGTGAAGCCTGGATCCTGGATGAAAGGAATCGTAAAGGGACAAACCCCCCGACATCAACCACCCATCACTGGAGACACCCACACGAGGAGTGGGAAGCAGGGCGTCCCCTCCTTACCTAAAGAAGCAATGGCAAACATGCGATAGAAGTCCCACTCCTTGGCGTATCTGATTAGGTCGTCGGGGGCAGTGCTTTGGTTTGAATCCTGGAGCTGCCACCACCTCAGGTATGCCTCACAAAGCAGACAGAACATGCAGAGCTTCCAGTGGATCTGATGGTCAGAGACAATGCCACTCAGTCAGGGGAAGGCGCGCTCAGGGTGCCCACTGTCATCTAAGTGTCTGTTCTGCGGTGGTGAAGAAGCTCTCAGCGAGCTGATTTCCAAGTTCAGAACTGCCCAGCTAAGTGGCGGAACGCGCCCGTTCTGTACATCAGCGGTTCTTAACCAGCAACGTCCATTAGATCACACTGGGAGAGTTTTCAAATGACAAATGTCTAGGCCCCAGTTCTGAGTCAGTCTTCGGCATGTATATTGTGAAGGTGTCTGGGGGGATTCGAATGTCCACCTCTAGTTACACATCACTGCCTTCAAGAGTTCGCTTTTGTTACATTTTGAAGACGTCTGTCCCATACCCAGAACCAAGCACAACATTTCTGTGATTTACATGTAGGTGGAAACTGTGACAAGCAAATGACTTTAATCTGAAGGTTCCACCATAGCACAGAAGAAACTTATGTCTCATGTCTGCACATGAAGAAGAAAGTTCTGGGCTGGATGAGTGTAAGTCAATATATTGAAAAGGTGGAAACAGGCTCGAAGCTCTTTAGGGTCTGAAATTTAGCCTAAATTTAGGGTTTCTAGGTTAAGCAAATAAAAATTAAGGACATTCAGTGAAATCTGAGTTTCAGATACACAACAAATGCTTTGTTTTGTTTTGTATACCTATGTTCCATGCAATGTTTGGGACATTCACTAAAATTTTTTTCATCGTTTATCTGATTTATAGTTAATTGGGTGTCCTTCATTTTATGTCAGCCCTACCCAAACTATTAAAGAATTTACAATTCAATATGCTGGATTATATTGTGAAAAGTCCAACTTTATAAATTAGGACTTTTCTGACTAAACTCAATGTTGTTACTTACCCGATACATTTCCTTAACAACAGAGCATGAAATACAATAAATTATGTGTTTAAACGTTTTTCTTTTAATGTTTGCTTAATTCTTTTAAGTATAATTCTTTCCCAACTACATATGTTTAATTTTCTTCTGTTCAGAGTCAGTCCGTTTCTACAGGGGACCAACTAGAAGGCAATTCCTCTACTGTTGTGAGCTTCCTGCGGGGCCCACACCCCACACATTCACCAAGCACTGCGTGCCTTTCAAAATCCAGGCCCATTATTTTGAGAAACTCCAGACACGTTGAGGGAAAAGACCCACCCTCCAGTTAGAATTTCTTTGTCTTTTTATAATATTCTTTGTGTTCAAAATCGTTATTCTTTCAAAATGCAAATAACATTAAAAATGATCACAACTTACATTTATTTTAGTATTGAAAAGAATATGCCTGTAGGCCTGGGCTTTGCATAAAATGGCATTAATCAAGATGATAACAGGATCATACTCGATATATTTGTCTACAGGTTTCTGGCAGGATTTCTGAAATAACACAAGATAATATTAGAACAAGTGAACTCACACATTCTGAAATCTTAAAGGACTTCAAACAGCAGTTTATTTTAGACTTGTACAGCAGCAAGGCTAAATCAGCATTTAAGTAAACTTCCACTCAGATACAAAATGTTCATCTGTGTAAGTGGTTCACAAGTGACCAAATATAAGCTTCTAAGCTAGAAATACTGATATTTTAACCTTTTATTCAAAAAGCTAAAATTGTTTGATTTAAAGACTGATTCTAAGCCAGGTGTGGTGGGGCATGCTTGTAATCCCAGTACTTGGGAGGTGGAGACAGGAGGATCGCAGGTTCGCAGCCAGCCTCAACTATTTAGTGAGGCCTTCCACAACTCAGTGAGACCCTATTTCAAAATAAAGAATAAAAAAATAGGGCTGGTGGTGTAGCTCAGAGGTAGAATGCCCCTGGGTTCAATCCCCAGTACCATACTCACAAAAAAATAAAAAATAAAGACTGATTCTAGGCAGAAAAGTATCTCAGACAATTCTACTTTCAATTCATAGAAATTGTTAAAAATAAGCCAGGTGTGGGCACACACGCTTGTAATCCTAGTACTTGGGAGGTGGAGACAGGAGGATCCTAGGTTCGAAACCAGCCTCAGCAACTTAGCAAGGCTCTCGGCAATTTAGTGAGATCCCATTTCCAATAAATAAATAAATAAATAAATAAATAAATAAATAAAATAGGGCTGGTGGCACAGCTCAGAAGTATAATGCCCCTGGGTTCAATCCCCAGCACCACACACATACACACACAAGAAATTATTAAAAATAAACAAGTCTATAATGTACTTCAGTGATAAATTATTGCCCGTTTGCTAGATGACCCTCAATGATTTGGTTCCTGCAACTTGACCTGGAGAAAGGTGTTCAGCAAAGTCCTTCTGCCCCTGAACTTCTGAGAGTGACAAGTGGGTAAAGAACAGAGGTGGTGCCAACAATCTGGAGGCGACAGACACCAGGGAAGCCTGGGTTTTCCTCCAATAACATTGTGGATATGAAAGGAAACTGCTCTCTCTCTCTCTGCTGCAGGAGAGACAGTGGAGGGTGCTGGGCAGCGTGCAAGGAACTGGGTTGTGCAGCCTGGGCCCAGCTCACCAAAATCAAGGCTCCTTCAGCTTCCAAAGCAGGTGTCGCTGTGTGCTCCTCCTGCCCCCAAGGTCACCAATTCAGAGTTTGGGGTTCTCTTTTTTTTTCTTTTTTTTTTTTGGTACTGGGGATTGAACCCAGGGGCATTCTACCTCCAAGCTACACCCCCAGCCTTATTTTATTTTATCTTATTTTATTTTTTATTTGGAAACAGGGTCTCGCTACGTGGCTGAGGCTGAGGCTGTCCTTGAACCTGAGATCCTCCTGTCTCAGCCTCCCAAGTGCCGGGATGACAGGCGTGCGCTACCACTCCTGGCTGACATATCAGAACCTTAAAGGTGTCTGCTTTCGTTTGGATCCATAATGAACTTGAACATCTGGGCGCTGAGAGGAGACCAGAAGTCCTCAGTCCGGGCGCACAGAGACAGCAGGGAAAGCCGGGGTTAGCGACAGTGGCTAAGAGCAAGGGGCGCCCTATGCAGCTGGCGGATATGAGAGAGGACACCGGGCGGCCGCTGGGATCAGTCCAGCCGCGCACTCACGCAGATGGTGATCTTCAGCACGCCGTGGCTGTAGTCCCGGTACAGCTCCCTGGCCTCCTGGTTGCACTCGATGCACCGGTACTGGCAGGGGGTCGAGGCGACACCCCCCGCGCCCTTCGCGGGCCGCGGCCCGCCGCGCCCGCCCGTTCCCATGGTCACCGCGGTGCCCACTTCCGGTCCCAGCCGGAAGTTTCACGTCGACGCGCCTGAAGCCCTCGCGCGCGGGGCCTACTGGGACTTGTAGTCCGGGCGCCAAGCGCGGAACCGGGGCGGGCCGGGCCGGGACTACGACTCCCGGCAGGCGAGGCCGGCCTGCCGCGCCCACCTGCCCGCCGGGCCGGCGCGCCGCGCGTGCGCCGTGCGCGAAGATGGCACCTGCCGGCCGCGGCCGCCGGGCCGGCGCGGGGGCTCGGGCGCCGCTGCTGCTGCTACTGGGGGCGCTGGCCTGCGCGCGGGCCACCGAGCACTACTCGCCGCTGTCGCTGCTCAAGCAGGAGCTGCAGCACCGGCAGGCGCAGGAGGCCCCGGCGGGCGGCGGCTGCCCGCAGTCGGGGGACTGGGCGGACCAGTACCCGGCCGAGTGCGGTGAGTGGGCCGCGCCCGCGGGAGAGAGGGCGCGGGGCGGACGCGGACCCCGCCTGGAGGGCGCCTGGCCGGCCTGGCTGCAAGTCCGGCCTCCCCCGCCTGGGTGGGTGTCGGTGTCAAGGTCCGTCTCTGAGAATTCCCTCTCCGGGAGACGGAAGGGCAATTCTGCTGCATTGCGCGGTGACACCTGCTCGGTGTTCAGGACTGACCCGTGCTCATCAGGTGCCCCGAGGCTGAAGGGCCCTTAGGCCTTTCAATGAATGAGCTGCTCCTGCTCATTCATTGAAGCCGAGCACTGTTTAGTAAATCAGGGCTGAGGCCTCTTCTCGGCAAAACACACGTGCACGTTTTTTGTTTTGAGTTCTGGTGTGTGTGTGTGTGTGTGTGTGTGTGTGTGCGCGTGCGTGTGTGTTACTGGGGATTGCACCCAGGGGCGTTCTACCTCCGAGCTACACCCCTGCCCTTTTAATTTTTTTCATTTTGAAACAGGGTCTCGCCACGACGCTGAGGCTGACCTTAAACCTGCGATCCTCCTGTTTCAGCCTCCCAAGTACTGGGATCACAGGTGTGCGCTGCTACCCCCCGCTGTGTAGTGGGTTTTTTTTACCCTTCAGTTCCTGCCCCTCTTCTCTTTCCCTTCCCCCCGATGGTTTGCCTTATGGGTTACCTTATGGCTTGCCTTGGAAAGGGTCTGGGTCTCCCAGACTCTAGTACTTGGCTGGTCGCTTTTAAGACCCCTAAGCAGTGTTCTTAGCACGTTATACCTGCAAAGACAGTACCTGTTGTTTTTACAAAGATGGGATGTCAAGATTAGCACAATCTGATTTCCTCTTAGCACAATCTGACTTCCGGGAGGAGGAAGTTGTACTCACTGAGGATATCTGACTTCTTTTTCTGTGTTAGGCCTTGGCTGCTGACTGCATAACTAACACAGCCAGCAGTCGCATAGTGAAGAAGAATGGCCATTGCCTGTGTCCCTGGGATTCCGAGTGCCAGTCTGCAGGGCTGTGTCCTCTGTAAATGGGAGACTCTGTTTGCCTGGGTACAGGGTTTAGTTTTTCTATGAGAAACAGCTGATAGACAGGAGTGCTTGCTGTCTCCCCAGTGCTGCTATGAATGCTTGTGGGCTGTTAACCGTCTGTGTTAGCCTATCAGAAAAGCAGTAGCCACCTCACTGGCTGGCAGTCCCTTATCTCAGGTGAGGAAACTGAGGCACATGAGGGTGCCAGGTCCCTGAGGTCTCAGCTGTAGTGTGCTGCAGACAGTTTTCATCCTAACCATCACGTGGATATAGGTAGGAAATCATACCAGGGCTTAGTAGCATATCATTTGTGTGGGCAGATTTCCTTTCCCTCCTGTAGTCATGCTGTGCTCGCTGACTAGAAGAGACCCGGTTCTGGGCAGTAGGAGAGAATTGATGATGGGTCTCATTGGTGTAGGTGGCCGATTTCATTCTGTGGCATCAAGTTTGTGCCTGTATTTAAGAATCCTCACTTGGGCCGACTCTGACCTGTTTAAGATTTGCCCCAGGTGATGGGTAAAGGTAGTTTCTCATAAGCCAGGCAGTGGAGGAGCCTTCTGTCCATCCCCTCTGCCTCACACGTGGAGACACGTCTGATGTTCTCTACTTCAGAGGTGCAACACTGTGTTATGAGGGGACATGGGGTTGGCAGCCCAAAAAGAGTGCTGGAATTTTGCTGCACATGCTTATAAATGCAGAGTGATGCTGAACTTCAGGACTTGGGTGTCGATTCTCTGGTCACAGCATATCCGGGTGGCCAGAGCACTCAGGATGCACCTCCATGCATACAGGACTCGGGGTCAGGTCACCCGTGTCTGAGCTCCCCTGCCACATCGGGATGTGCCTTACTGAAAAGGAACAAGTTCCTAAATCAGAAGAGGAGTTTGGACAGAAGGAAAAGATCCCAGAAGAAACCAGAGAAACAAAGACTTGTAGCATGGGAATAAATTCAGCATAAAATAAAAGCAGACAAAAGTTTTTTAAAAAGTTGAGGCATAGAGCCGGATGTGGTAGTGCACACCTGTAATCCCCGTACTTGGGAGGCTGAGACAGGAGGATCACAGGTTCGAAGCCAGCCTCAGCAATTTTGCGAGGCCCTCTGCAACTTGGCGAGACCCTGTTTCAAAATAAAAAGTAAAATAGGGCCGGGTGTGGTGGCGCACGCTTGTAATCCCAGTACTTGGGAGACTGAGACCGGAGGATCCGGGTTTGCAGCCAGCCTCAGCTACTTAGTGAAGCCCTCCGCAACTTAGCGAGACCCTGTTTCAAAATAAAGAATAAAAAATAGGACTGGGAGTGTAGCTCGGAGGTAGAATGCCCCTGGGTTCAATCCCCAGTACCGCAAGAATAAAATAAATAAATATAAAAATAGGGCTGGGGGTGTAGCTCAGAGGTAGAATACATCTGGGTTCAATCCCTAGTACCACAAAAAAGAAATAAGTAAAAAGGTTGAAGGAATTCTGGGTTATTAAATAAAATGTTAATGTTAGGGATAAGTGGGATGCCTGTTTTCACTGGTATTATAGAGTACTTCTTTGGATGTTTCATCCAATACAATAAGATGCTAAATGAGTATAAATATTTAAAAAGACCTTAATAAAACCACATGTAGATGGTACAGTAATCAACTGAATAAGTGGAGGCATTAATAGAGCTGGTAAGATTCAGTTGGAGTGGGGAGATGAAATAAATGTTCAGCTCTAGCCAGTCGGATGAGGATCTGCAGTGTGCCGGTGTTTCTGCGTCGCGCCCTCTGGGCCTTTCTGTTGTATCTGTCACTTCCTGCAGTTCGCTATTTGTTCATGGTTAAGGGACTCTGGGGCCAGACTGCCTGGGTTCAAGTCCCACCCCTCCTTTGCTAGAGTGTCACCTCAGGCCAATTGCCCAAAGTCCCCGTGGGCCATTTTCCTCCTCTTTGAAATGGGTTCCACCGGTACTGGCTGGTTTTGTCATTCGTGTCCTCAGGAGGCTGAGAACGTGTATACAAATAGGGAAGCTTTTTTGGGAAAAGTTGATGATGGCTTCCTCTCACATTAAAAGGCGGCTACAGTCATTGAAACACTGGGACACTGAAGTCAAAATAGGCAGATCACCGTAAGGGATTAGAGCCGAGAGGCAACAAAAGCATGTCCAGTGTAGAAAATTAACTTATTCTAAAAATGTTGACAATGATATGTAATCCCACCAAGTTTAAATTTAAATGTAGAAGCAAATTTAGTCTTATGGGGAACGAAGTACTTACGTTCTACTGCTGAAAGAGCAGGCTACAGAACAGCGTATCTCATTCAGTTCTCACGACCTAGTGATGGTAATAGTAGCTAACATCTTTCTATCTCCTGTGTGCCGGGAACGGTACCACATGCTTTACGCATAGTACCTTGCTAAGAGGGTAATATGCACCTTCTCACCCCGAGAAGCAGGTACACTGGTGGCCCTATATTACAAATAAAACTGAAGATTTCAGTGGTCACAGGCTAATGAGTACTGGCAGAAGCAGAAATTAACCCAGGCCACCTGGTTTCAGAATTTTCACTTTTGTTTTTTATTTTCTGGTACTGGGGATTGAACCCAGGGGCATTCTACCTTCAAGCTACACCCCCAGCCCTATGTTGTATTTTTATTTTGAAACGGTCTCACTAGGTTTCCAAGGGCCTTGCTAAGTTGCTGAGGCTGACTGTGAACCCGTGATCCTCCTCTCAGTGGCCCGAGTGCTGGAATGACAAGCGTGCGCCACCACCCGGCTCAGAATTTTCACTCTTAATTACGTATAGCATATAAAATGTTCACAGCAGTTCTTGAGGAATGGTGCTGTCCAAATAACTTTTATGTTCTGTGGTTTTCTATATTTTCTGCAATAAACATGAATTACTACTGAGTTTTTAATTTTTATTTATTTATTTTGTGGTACTAGGGATTGAACTCAGGGGCATTCTACCTCCAAGCTACACCCCCAGCCCTATATTTTATTCTTTATTTTGAAACGGGGTCTCACTAACTTGTGTAGGGCCTCACTAAGTAGCTGAGGCTGGCCGCGAACCTGGATCCTCCTGTCTCAGCCTCCCAAGTACTGGGATTACAAGCGTGCGCCACCATGCCCGTTCACCAGTCTACATTCTGTCTCTGTGGGGACTTATCCGTTCTGGATATTTTATGCAAGTGGAGTTACAGACCATGTGGCCTTTTGCGTCTGGCTTCTTGGATTTAGCCTAACGTTTTGGAGGTTCTTCCACAGTGTCTTGTGTATCAGTACTTCATTTTTTATGATTGAATAATATTCCACGCTGTGTCTCTACCACAATTTGTTCATCTGTTCATCTTTTGATGGACATTTGGACTGTTTCTACCTGTTAGTGTCATGACTAGTGCTGCTGTGAACATGTGCGGACAGTGCTTGTTTGAGTCCCTGTCTTCAGCTCTTCAGCACGTGTGCCTAGGAGCGGAGTTGCTGGGTCCTGTGGTGATTCTGTGTTTTCCTCCGTGGCTGTACCATTTTACATTTCTACTAGCAGAGCACAAAATTTCCAACTTATCTACTTCCTTGCCCACACTTGTTCTGTTCCATTTGTATGTATGTGTGTGTATATCTCCCTCATAATGGGTGTGAGGAGGTCTTTGTTATAGTTTGGTTTGCATTTCTCTAATTCATAATGACATTGAGAACCATTCTGTGTGCTCAGTGGCCATTTGTATATCTGGAGAATTGTTCATTCAAGTCCTCTGTCCATTTTAAATGGGTTGTCTTCTTCTCGTCGTCATAGGACCTGTTTATGTGCTCTGGGTGCTAGACTCCTTAGTGCACGTCTTCTAATATCAGGTGTTGCTGGCTTGACTGTTCTTCTTCATGTGACCTGTTTGTGTGTGTGTGCGGTACTGGGGATTGAACCCATGGGCATTCTACCTCTTAGCTACACCCCCAGCCCTATTTTTTTATTTTTATTTTGAAACAGGGTCTCACTAGGTTGATGAGAGTCTCACTACTTGCTGAGGCTGTCCTCGAACTTGGAATCCTCCTGTCTCGGTCTCCCAGGTACTGAGATTATAGGTGTGCACCACCACGTTGGGCTTCATGTGACTCTTTTTTAAAGTCTAAGGTGAATGCTGCCGGATAGGCTAACTGGAGGAGCGCAGCTATGAACTCAGTCCTGTGTACTGAGACAAGCGTTCACTCCACTGGGTGCTGAGACAGGCACGGAACCAATGCTGTTTCTGCCCTGTTGGTTTTAGAGAAGTCTCGCATCCAGAATGGCTGTGAGGACGCACACTACTGGATGTGCAGGACTCGTACAGGCTCTGTCACACAGCTGCAGAGGGGGAGACAGGATGCCTCTTACAGTGTGTTTTACATTTGTCCTTACTTGGCTTTTGTGGGTTCTTAAAATTCCAACTTAAGGATAAGCACCTGAGGGCACAAAGGAGAGTAACAGAGAATGTTTGCTTTTCAGAGTCATCCTTCCTGAACTTCCATGAGTCAGACTGTGAAGCCAGAGGATCACCACCCTGCGACTCTCTGCTCTCCCTCAGCACCGAGAAGATTCTGGTATGCCTTCTCCCATGCTTTCTTGTTTGCCATGAAGCATAATACTCGCTCCCAAAGGAGGGTTCACCTCTGTTTATCCTCTAGGGGTTGGATCCCACTGGTTCTACATGCAAAAGGTAAAGATAAGTCATCTGGTGTTTGGAAGAGTTGTTATGGCTGACAGGTTGGATGGTTGATCGTTCTGGACCTAGGACTTTTAGGCTCTAAGGGATGAACCTTGTTTCTAGCAGCCTCGTGTATTTGGAGGGATAGCATAATCTTGTTTTCCTACCCTTGCCAGTGTGGGTATCTTTCATAGCTCTACTGGTGAGCAGTACCAGCTGAGTGGTAAGGGGACCTCTCCATGTCAGGGATGCATGTCTGGCACCCGCCTGTCCCTGCTAGCACGCGTCCTCCCCAGCCAGACCGCCTCCAGGTGGAAGGGCCTTCTTAGTGTTGACGCTCGACTGTGAAGCCCAGCTGCTGAGCGCCCACACTCAACATGCTCCCACCAGGCCTTTCCTTTGATGTGCCTGGACATTCTGTTTAACATTTCCCCTCAGCATACTTTTTCTTTTCCCAACGAAGCTTTGCCTTCTCATGACAGGATTGTTGAGGATAGTTGGCGGTTGCAAATAAGATGAGCCACTCCTTTTTCCTGAACCACTGCTCAGCAGTCCAACTTGATATTGGAAAAACTTTTGAAATAGACATGTCCAAAATCAGATGGGGCATCTTGTGAGGTGGTGCGTTAATGATCACTGAAAGTGTTTCAGTCGAAATTGGTTGTTCCTGTAGCCAGATTCTTGGAGCTGTGAGGTCCTTCCTGAGTGATTCAGAAGCCAGGTTCTTGGAGCTGTGAGGTCCTTCCTGAGTGATTCAGAAGCCAGGTTCTTGGAGCTGTGAGGTCCTTCCTGAGTGATTCAGAAGCCAGGTTCTTGGAGCTGTGAGGTCGTTCCTGAGCGATTCGGAAGCCAGGTTCTTGGACCTGTGAGGTCCTTCTTCCTGAGCGATTCAGATGCTGCTTTCTAGCTGTATTTGCAGCTGGAGACCGTGCTGGTAGTGACCCACAGGAGGAGGCTCAGGAGTCTTGCGTTGGTAACTCTTTGTCTTGAAGAAGACTGACTGGGTTCCCACTTGTGGAAGCTCCCGGCTATGCAGCGGAACTGACAAGAGTCTTTTCTATCAGCACGGTGTTATCAAAAGACACAGCAGCGGGATCTGCAGATGTGTCGTTTTGTGCAGACTCCCAGAGAGGAAGCGAGAGGCCTGAGCCTCCCGAGATGGGTGTTCCCGGCCTGACTTTCAATTGTGATTTTAAGCAGTGACTTGTGTTCTGGTTTGAGCTAGCTTGCTCTCGAGCTCTCTGTAGGAAAGTCAAGTACTGAACTCCGAGTGTATAGGGAGCATAAATGGAAATACTTTGTAACCCCGTTTGAATCAGTGAAACCCAATGGATCACAGTTCATCCTGGCAGAGGAGTACCAATGGCTAGCTAAATTGCATATATATTAGTCAGAAGAGTATCCCGTGTATAATTGTTTACCTATCATATTTGCAGTGGGACTCTGGCTTTAACAAAAAGGACTCCATCTAACGGGCCCGTCACTGGGTCTAATCCTCTAGCCTTGCCCAAAGTGACAGATCTTTAGTCTTTTCCAGTCTTAGCTTTTCCTGTTGATGTGTGTGCATGAGTTTTAATAACATCTTAGTTGAATCTGGTATGGAGCTAAGATTCTTGTGTGCACCCTGTGGGCTAAGTACATCATAATTTACGTGACAGCCAGATCTTCTGGTGAGGTGGCAGGTGTCTGTGTTCTCGGGCCTGTTTGTTATAGCCACAGCATGTGACAGCCATCGCTTTGTGTGGTAAATGAGAACTGAATGGAGACGTTCCAGTTACCAAGCCAACTTGCTAGTCCCCAGCTCCTGCTTTTGCTTTAGCACTCTGGCCAAGTGTACGTGTGTCTGCGGCTTCTGCAGGGTCTGCTACAGTAAGCACCATGGTTATGTTCATCATTGACTGTGCATAGTGTGTGTGTGTGTGTGTGTGTGTGTGTGTGTGTGAGAGACTGGGGATTGAACCCAGGGACATTCTACCTCTGGGTGATCCCCCCAGCCCTTCTTATTTTTTGTTTTGAAACAGGATCTTGCTAGGTTACTTAGAGTCTTGCTACGTTGCTGAGGCTGTGTTTAGACCTGCGATATTCCCATCTCAGCCTCCCAAGTACTGAGTTTATAGGCGTGCACCACTGTGCCTGGCTTACTGTGCATTATTTAATAGAATGTTTTGTTTCTTGGTTAGGTTTTATTGGTCCTTTATGTCATCCTTTCTATATGATTTGTAGCTGTTGTTTCTGAAATTTTTTTAGGGTTTAAAACATACTATTCTATGTCGGAGCCACCACTAGAATGTGGTCTCTGTGACATAATTGAAGTCATTAAATAACCTGTGAAAGAGTGGGGGGCCTTGAAGTGGCTCCAAGATCAGTCGCTGTGGAAGTAAAGAGGTGCTGCTGTCAGAGACTGAGGCGCTGATGATGCGGGAGGGAGCAGCCTCCACGGCAGACTACTCCTGGAGTGTGTCATCAGTGGAGCCAGCGTGCTTCCTCCGCTCAAGTCCAGCATAGCTTCGTTTTTATTTTTTTATTTTTTTGCGGTACCAGGGATTGAACCCAGGGGCGTTCTACCTCTGCGCTACACCGCCGGCCCTATTTTTATCCTTTATTTTGAAACTGGGTCTCACAAAGTTGCGGAGGGCCTCACTAGGTAGAGAGAGAGAGAGAGACAGGGAGAGAGAGAGCTGAGGCTGGCCGCGAACCCGGATCCTCCGGTCTCCGCCTCCTAAAGTACTGGGATTACAAGCGTGCGCCACCACGCCCGGCAAGCTTTGTTTTTTTTTTTTTAAGTGCAGGTTTTCCTTCATTTGTGGGAAGCTAAAATACATGTTTGGTTCTTTTTCCTTCTTCAGAGCCAGGCCAAGTCTATTGCAGAGCAGAAGAGATTCCCGTTTGCCACTGACAATGACAGCACCAACGAAGAGTTAGGTAAGGCTGGAGCGGGGACACTGCCGGGTGTCTGCCTGGAGCTAGGACCGCTGCGGGCAGGGAGGCAGGGTGGCGAGGTGGAGGGAAGGAACCGGTTCTGCCGAGTGGAGCTGTGTGGCCTCGCACAGAGCGTTGGACCCCACTGAGGTTCCATTGTTTATTGTCATTCTCAAGGGAAGGTTTGCAAGCATTGACAGGAGGGGCTTTTCCAGCCCTGTGACTCTGGCAGTTGGTGATCATAGCAGGTCCTCGTGAGCTGTTGCCATTCTGTGAAGGCCATTTGTGTGCTGTCATCAAATAGGGACACTGAGGAAGCAAAGGCTTCATCCTTCACGCGATAAGATAGCTAGCTGGTGTAAGTTTACTCGTGAGACCGGTCCATGTTCTTAGGTCTCAGGATGCGGTGTAGAGACATCCAACGCGCCATCTGCCAGTGCGCCGCGTGGTGTGGTTGACCCGAGGCATGTGTTGAAACGAGCTTGCTACCCAGGCTGGTCTCGAACTCCTGGACTCAGGTGCTCCTCCCGCCTCAGCCTCCCAAGTGCTGGGATTACAGCCACTGCACCTGGCTTTATTGGGCTTGGGGATGAATGAGGGAGTTTAGTCAGAATATTGCCATGACTCAAGAGATTGTCATGGCTCTGATTTCAAGATCCCACTCTCCTGAAGAAGCAGATAAAACGGTTCAACTCTAGCATGCATCTTGAGTAGAGTTTGGCTGGATTTTGAGTGGAAGCCGCAGGGAGAAGGCTTGTTGCACTGTGGTGGGAAGGAGCCCGAGCTGGGCCTTGCGTCCGTGTAGGGGGCTTGAGCCTTTCCCCTCCTCTGGGACATAGCAGCAGTTGGCTCTCCCCGGAACCGAGGTTTGCGATGATGCTGGTGGGTGCTTCTCGTCGCGTTTGCGTTGAGGTTACAGCGCTGTTATGGGGCCGTACTCGAGCTCCTTGCATGGAGATGAGACAGCAGTCCTGTGAAACGTGAAAGTGAGGATGGGCTTAGGAAACGGTGAGTATTCTCGCAGGCAGATTGCTTCATAGGTGACTTTGATAATTAACCCCCGATGGCACTGGAAGTCTGTTAGCGCGTGCATGGGGGGCGAGGGGGCAGAATTCAGGGCATCTCGTTACTTTCTAGCCTCTAACTGCTTCCAGTCCTGGGAGCTGCCTTTTGAGACTTAGCAAAGAGTTTTGTTGCTGCTTCCAGTCTGAGCCCCTTGAATTCTTCCTTTAATAGTTTTCATTTTGTTTTACAGCTATTGCTTATGTGTTGATTGGCAGTGGTCTCTATGATGAAGCAATAAGGCATTTTTCAACAATGCTGCAGGTAATTTTTCTTCTTAATTATGTAATTTCAAGTTTATGATCATGACAAAAATGTGAACTTGTGCGTAGCTGAAGTGCTGCAGCGGAGCCTCTGTTTTGGAGTTTCACGAGCAGGTCAGGACGTCAGTATTGACTGCACTTCTTGCTGCTGGGCCTTGCAGGATCACTGTGTTCTAAATGAGGGAAGGAAACCCAGTGAGGTCAGACAGTTTGCACAGTCTCCCAGCCGTCAGGTAGCAGAGATGGAACTCAAACACGAGGTCGAAACGACAGCCGCTCCAGGTCACTCTCCTCTGCCACTCGTGGTACCTCCCATGAGGTGGAAACTGGAGTGCTTGAAATTCAGGATTTGCAGGATGACTTCATGCTTATTCACCTTGATGTGTGATTGTGAGACTCCGCTGTGGAAGAGGGCGCCTTTACCGACTGGCGACTGTATTAGGTCTAGTTAGGAGAAACCTGTCAGCGTCCCCGTGTGAGCTGCAGAGGAGATGCGTTGCGGCTGAGCGCCGGTGGCCTTGTCTCACGTCATATTTTACTGCGTGCACTTGCTGTAGCGTTGAGCCAGTGGCCGCCCGTGTCTGTTCAGTGCCCTGCAGGGAAGGCGACGTGGATTCTAGAGTTAGAGGTGCCCACGTTTGAGGCCACGCTGCTGCTTGCCACCATATTATTTAATCTCCTGGGTTATGGGGATAATAATAACCACCTCCAGAAAATTCTGTTTTGGTTTAAATGAAATACCCTATAAAGTACTCAGTACTCGGCACGTGGCACATATGAGTACACAGTGAGTTTTAGCTACTCAGAGTCCCATTCCAGTAAGTCCATCAGTGTCGTTCGTATTCAGAGCCAACAGATGTCTTACAGTCTGCAGAGACTTCATTTTAAATTACTCATTTTGAAATTTTAGCTCTATTTTTGTTCTCCTTTTTAAAAACTAGGATTATATTGATAAATCTACATTTATTCTAAGCATATTTATGAGATATTATTGGTTATTATTTTGAGGTTCTTAGATCAAGCAGCTGTGTTTGGGTGGCCACATGGAATAATATTCTTCAGTAGAATCTAAAATACCAAGGTAGAATGTAGATAGTTTTTAAATTGCCTCTGTTTAATATTGCAATAATGCAAAAGGTAAGCAAGACTTTGCATAGTGAGTGCTGGACCCTGGTTTGAAAAAGTGGCATTGATACATCTGCAGGAGCAGACATATAATTTTTGGCAGCCAAGTGCCTGAAGACCTAGTAACATTTCATTCACTTTTTCTTTGTGTGTGTGGTACTGGGGATTGAACCCAGGGGTTCTATACCACTGAGCTATACCCCCAGCCCTATTTTATTTTTGTCTTGAAACATGGTCTCACTAAGTTGCTGAGGGCCTCGCTAAGTTGCTGAGACGGGTGTGCACCACTACACATGACTGGCTTCATTCAACTTTTTGAAAATATTATTATCAGTATAATTAATGACAATGTTAAAGAAAAAATTTTAAATAAAGGATTTCCTGGCAGGTGTGGTGGCGCACGCTTGTAATCCCAGTACTTGGGAGGCTGAGACTGGAGGATCCAGGTTTGCGGCCAGCCTCAGCTACTTAGTGAGGCCCTCCGCAACTTAGTGAGACCCTGTTTAAAAATAAAGAATAAAAAATAGGGCTGGGGGTAGAGCTTGGAGGTAGAATGCCCCTAGGTTCAATCCCCTGTACCACAAAAAAAAAAATTAAAAAAAAAAGGATTTCCTAATTATGCCATTAACATTATTTAAATTGTTTGTCTCTGGGCATGGTGGTGCATGTTTGTAATCCCAGTACTTGGGAGGCTGAGACAGGAGGATCACATGTTTTAAGACAGCCTCAGCAATGTAGCGAGACTCTCAGTAACCTAGTGAGACCCTGTTTCGAAAACAAAAAAATATAAAAGGACTGGGGGTGTAGCTTGGAGGTAGAATGCCCCTGGATTCAATCCCTAGTACCTCAAAAAAAGAAAAAAAATTGTCTATTACCTTTTTGAAGTATGCATTTTTTTAACTTAGTTTTGTAGTATAAATGTTTTTCACCATTTATCTCTATAATCTTCTGATTTTGATGGCTCTATGTTGTGCCTTCGCATTGCCCATTTATAGCCATAGAACAAATTTCTCTTGCCATTGCATTCAGAAAGTTGATCAGAATTTCTCTTTGAGCAAAGAAAAGATGGTAATGTACTGGAATCTGACGCAGCATTTCCACCACCATGTGACATGATGGCTGCTTTCGCCTGGGCAGGTTTTCTCTGGAATGCTCGGCTCACGGGTCAAACCTCTTTTCTGGTGACGTGGCTGTTGGTGGGGCCAGAGTGGAGGTAGTGGACAGTTGCGTGCAGGGAAGGGATGGAGAGGTCTCTTCTCTCACCTTCTGTGTCGCAGTAAGAGCAGCAAGAGAACCTGGGCTCTTCTGAGGGTGCTGTTCTTGGTAATTTCTCTCCTCATTTCCCAGCCTCTTACACGTCGTGACACAAGGCAAAATCCATTTGCAGACACACTGGGGTCAACAGGCGCAGGTGGGAGCGTCCACTTAGAGTGTGGTGAAAACGTGTCACGTTTTCTTTATACCATCTGATTATGATAAGAAATAGGAAACACAAAGATTCAATAACAAATGCTATAATATTTTTCAAGAATTTAACAAGAAATTCAGTCCTTTCTGGATCCAACTCTTCTGTCTTCGGTTTTGAGTTGGGGTTGCTGCGTGCAGTGCTGTCGAGGACGAGCTGATGTCCAGAGTGGCTCCTGCTCCTTCTCCCGTGAGCCTGAGCTCCTGTCTCACCGTGGACCATGCCATTAGCTGCACAAATCAGTCTCTTTAGTTTGTATTTTTAAAGTACGATCATTCTTTAAATCTAATTGCTCTTCCTTTCCTGCTAATTGGCAAATGCAGTGATAATATTTCTTGCAGAATGACAGATTTTTATCCCAATGATACTTTTCATATCCAGTGTTTCAGAATAGTGATGAACTTTTTCTTAAGCATCTATGGATGTGGATCTGCTGCTTTTCATTCTCCAAGTTATAACTGAGCTAAAGACTACTAGGGAATTGTGTGTGTGTGTGTGTGTGTGTGTGTGTGTGTGTGTGTGTGTGTATGTGTGTGTCTGGGGATTGGACCCAGGGACATTCTACCTCCAAGCTCCACCTCCAGCCCTATTTTATTTTTTGTTTTGAAACAGGGTCTTGCTAGGTTGTTGAGGGTCTCACTACTTGCTGAGGCTGGCTTTGAACCTGCAATCCTCCTGTTTCAGCCTCCCAAGTACTAGGATTATAGGTATGCACCACCACAGCCAGCTCGAGAGAATTGTTTTTGTCAGTCCTAATGCTAATATGTTTTTACGTGTTCCTCAAGGCCCTGGTTCTAGATGCACAAAAACTGTGTTTTTAGGCCAGTAGATGTCCTTGACAAATTTGCAAGTGGTGGCTTTGGTTTTCTTGAGTCCTGGGTGCTTGGCAAGGCCTTGCTTGTAGACGGCCTAGGAGCTGCAGCATAAGGCAGCAGAGCCCTGGCTCGCAGCCATTCCTGGAGCCGGCGAATGGACCCCAGGTGCTTGTACTTTACCAGTCATTATTTTGATAAAATTATTGAAGCAAAATTCAGATATACATGTGTTCTCTGGAAGCACCACTCACTACCTGCTGGAAATATGACTTTACATTTTTATTTGTGACTCTTTGGCTGTGCTCCAAGAAGGCAGGACAGTGGCTTTTAGCCAGATGTGGTGGCAGATGTGTGTAATCTTAGTATTTGGGAGTCTGAGCAGGAGGATTGTAGGTTCAAGACCAACCTCAGCAACTTAGGCCTTCAGCAACCTAACGAGACCATTTCAAAATAAAAAACTAAAAAAGGCTGGGGGTTTAGCTCAGAGGTAGAATGCCCTTGGGTTCAATCCCCAGTGCCCCCCACACACACCCCCCCAAAAAAGATGCTGACTTTGCTCACTGTTCCTAGCACACAGCAGGAATAACATGGCTCTGCATGGTATTTCTAGTGTGTGGAACCAGATTTCGCCAACAGGAGGCCCAGAGTAAGTGTTTGTTGAATGAATGACTAATGTCCACACAATGTAAGCAGGAATGAAGGAGAAAGCTATTTGTCTCCCAGTCAAGAGAGATGGTGTTGGGGTGGGAGGAGTGTCCTGGGTACAGAGGCCGTGGATGAACATTTTCCTCTGCAGTGGGCTGGGAGGGCGCACTGAGCCAGGGGCTGCTTGAAGTGTGAGCAGGGACAGAATGGAGACAAGGCCAAACAGCAGGGCTGGCCAGTGACCAGTAGTTTCTGCAGGCGTTGCGATGCTACCTCATTGTTACTCGGGTTCTGGGTCGCTGTCCACTAATGGGTCCTGAAATTACTGGTGAGTCAAGACCAGCACCATTTAAAGATGAAACCTATTGAGCTAGAAGATACTGATGCTCTGAAGACAGACGGCGAGGGTCGGGATGGCTTGGGCGCTCTGTGTTATGCACACAGGCACGTGTGTGCTGTTGCAGTGCGAGCTGTATTTCAGCAGTTAGTGTGGACATCACAGTCAATTGCTGTCAGCCTGGCGGTGACCCGAGCAGACCTCAGTGTTGGAGACGGCTCGGTGTGTGCCAGGAGAAGAAGTGGGAAGCCGATTGCAGGAGCCTAGTGAAAGAGGAAGGTCTAGAACAGGGCCTCGATCCATGGGCCAGGAGGGATGGCGCCCGCGTCCTGAGAGGAAGGTCTAGGACAGGGCCTCGATCCATGACCCAGGAGGGATGGCGCCCGCATCCTGAGAGAAAGGTCTAGAACAGGGCCTCGATCCATGGCCAGGAGGGATGGCGCCCGCGTCCTGAGAGGAAGGTCTAGAACAGGGCCTCGATCCATGGGCCAGGAGGGATGGCGCCCGCCTCCTGAGAGGAAGGTCTAGAACAGGGCCTCGATCCATGACCCAGGAGGGATGGCGCCCGCGTCCTGAGAGGAAGGTCTAGAACAGGGCCTCGATCCATGGGCCAGGAGGGATGGCGCCCGCCTCCTGAGAGGCAAGATGGCCAGGATTCTGATGGGATGTGCTGAGGAGGGGAGCCCTGGGCGCAGCCGGGTGGGGATGCCAGTCACATCAGTAGGATGATTGTGCTTTTTTCTGATTCGCCTCTTGGTGGTCTGGAATAAGCCTCTTCTCAGGAGAAAAGCTGCTTGGATACTGTGTCTTGAGCTGTAAGAAGCTTGAGCCTTGGCATGTTCCCGCTAGAGATGTCATTCCAGGAGTGAGCTGTGTGGCCAGTTTCTGGTTTTTTTTTTTTTTTTTTGGTGGTTTACTAGGGATTGAATCCAGGGGCATTCTACCTCTGAGCTACACCTCCAGCCCTATTTTTAATTTTTATTTTGAAACAGAGTCTCACTAGGTTGATGAGGGTCTTGCTACTTGCTGAGGCAGTCCTCCAACCTGCGGTCCTCCTGTCTCAGCCTTCCAAGTACTGGGATTACAAGCATCCGCCACCGTGCCCGGCTTCGGTCTCTGGTCTGTCGACCCTTCTGTCTTCTGGCAGGAATTGCCCCAGAGAAGCTGGAAGGCAGTCTTCCTTTGAGTCCTCAGGAAGTTGCCCGTCCCTGCTCCCTCTCCCGTCTCCGCACTGTCTGCCCTCCCTCCCGACACTTGCTCTGCCTTTTCTGGAGGGAGAGTGGTCAGATGTTTAAGTGGTTATCTCTGGGGAGCAGAACCATGTGGTGCCTCTCAGTTCCTTTTTTGTTCTTTCTTCGTCTTCTAGGTTTTCTAGGATGAAATATGCATTACTTAAAACATCTTTTTTCTGATAATGGATGAATGAATGCAGACCTGTTGTTTGTTTTGTGGTACTGCGGATTGAACCCAGAGACATTCTACCTCCGAGCTACACCCCCAGCCCAATTTTTTATTTCTTATTTGAAAATGGGTCTTGCTAGGTTGCTGAGAGCCTTGCTAAGTTGCCGAGGCTGGCTTTAAACCTGTGATCCTCCTGTCTTGGCCTCCCAAGTACTGGGATTACAGGCATGCACTACCACGGCCAGCTGCAGGTCTGTTTAAAACATTTAAAAGGAACACACAGTATATTAAGACAGTGGGGGCATAGCTGGTCGCCCCACTCCCCAGAGAGAACTGCTGTCATGTTTCGTGGAGGCTTTCCTGCACACCGAGGAACCCATGGTCACACGTGTGTGCCATTTGTAAGGCATAGGGACGCCCTGTGTCCCCTGCAGGTCGAGGGCTTGCACTTCTCTTCCCTCAGCCCATAGCACAGACAGCCCGGGCCGGCCACATGCGAGTTACAGATCACAGATCCAAGCTGGCTGGGTCGGGGTGGGGAGGGCGTGAACGAGTGCAGGGAGAGGTCGTGACCGCAGCAGTAGCTGGTGGCACCCCGGTCACACAGACAGGACCCCTCATCTCGGAAGCAGCCAGTACTTATCTCTAGGTATTTATGATTGTGTTCCATGTGAGAACACCCAAGTGTGGGGCTGTCTTTGTTGGGTCTTCTGAGGTCCCAGGGAAGCTAGGAATCTGAATTGCTTGGCTGGGTTTGTCGTTTCTCATATGTTGTGTAGGCCAGTCTGCTGATCTTCTGAGGTCCGGGCAAGCTAGGGATCTGGATTGCTTGGCTGGGTTTGTCGTCTCTCATATACTGTGCAGGCCAGTCTGCTGATGAGGTCCCGGGGAAGCTAGGAATCTGGATTGCTTGGCTGGGGTTGTCATTTCTCATATACTGTGCAGGCCAGTCTGCTGATCTTCTGAGGTCCAGGGAAGCTAGGAATCTGGATTGCTTGGCTGGGTTTGTCGTCTCTCATATACTGCGTAGACCAGTCTGCTGATCTTCTGAGGTCCGGGCAAGCTAGGGATCTGGATTGCTTGGCTGGGTTGTCGTTTCTCATATACTGTGCAGGCCAGTCTGCTGACTGGGTCGTGGCCAGCGATGTGCCATTTTGGCACTGGATATCGACATTCCTCACTCTCCTTACATGCCCATTAAAGCACTCTAGGCGCCTGGCATCCTCTCCTTTTTCTCCATTTACTTGTCATTGATGTGGATGTGTTCCTTTTCTACAGTAGGGGCAGTTGCCCCGTCTTGGGTTTGAGGCTGAGCAGTTGTCTCTCAGGGCCCAGTGCAGTGCAGCTGGGTTAAAATCCTTTCACAGTGCCAGGAGTTTCACTAGGACCTTGCAGCAAAGGATTCAGAGATGTGAAAATTGCAGAGGCTAAGCGGAGGTTGGAGGCACTCCCTTCTCTCAGCAGGAAGGAGAGTTCACGCCCCAAACTGTGTGAAGGCACTTTACAGTGGCCAGGGAGAGGGCGCGCTTTGCCCCGGGCCTGGTGGGTGTTCACAGGGTCCGTGTGAAGTCACTTTACAGTGGCCAGGGAGAGGGCGCGCTTTGCCCCGGGCCTGGTGGGTGTTCACAGGGTCCATGTGAAGGCACTTTACAGTGGCCAGGGAGAGGGTGCGCTTTGCCCCGGGCCTGGTGGGTGTTCACAGGGTCCGTGTGAAGGCACTTCACAGTGGTCAGGGAGAGGGCGCGCTTTGCCCCGGGCCTGGTGGGTGTTGACGGGGTCCGTGTGAAGGCACTTTACAGTGGCCAGGGAGAGGGTGCGCTTTGCCCCGGGCCTGGTGGGTGTTGACGGGGTCCGTGTGAAGGCACTTTACAGTGGCCAGGGAGAGGGTGCGCTTTGCCCCGGGCCTGGTGGGTGTTGACGGGGTCCATTTGACCAGAGTCGTGGGAGAGAACATAGTGCAGGCTGCAGAAGGGTCTGTTTTAATTCCGATCCACTTAGTTAAAAGAACGGCAGTCATCTCAGGCAGCTCAGGCCGTACCCCATTTCCCTTCCCCGTTGCCATGGCACTGGGGGGCCCAGCCCTTGTCCACATCTCTACCCCAGCCCCCCTTCCCCCTGTGCCAATCCTACCGTTGTTGAGAGGATTGCATTTCGTCCGATAACTCTGGAAGATACTAGCACGGTGCTCAGTGATGCTGGATCCGTTCCCTCTCTTTATTTAATGTTTTCAATGCAAAACTCTTGTTATAGCTCACTCAAGTGAGCTTTAAGATGCAGACTCTGGGTTGGGGATTGTGGCTGACTTGCCAGTGGTGGTAGCATAAGGAAGTAGAGCTGTCACTTGAGGCATTAATGCGCTTTT
The DNA here is from genome assembly GCA_004027185.1 of Glis glis. NCBI lineage: Eukaryota > Metazoa > Chordata > Mammalia > Rodentia > Gliridae > Glis > Glis glis. Next base: position 33,912 of record PVJS01006527.1, on the reverse strand, counting down.
AGCAGAAACTGACTTTTTTGTTTTGTTTTGTGTATAGTTTTTGACGTGTTTCTGTTTTGGTCTGACTAGGAGGAGCCTGATCTGGTTAGTGCAATTTATGGCCGAGGGATAGCCTATGGAAAGAAGGGACTACATGTGAGTATGTAACAGAGTTGCGATTGCCAAGCGCCTTCCTGACCTACGCCTACCAGGGTGCTGTCCATTGAGCTCTGTGGGGACCCAGATGAGAAAGGGCACGGGGTGGTTCACCCAAGGTCAGAGGGCGAACGACTGGCGGACAGGGCTCTCTACCCGTGTCTTCCCAAGTCCATTTTGGTGAACTGAACATGGACCAGAAAAGCCCGGGACCTGACTGCATTCCTGCGAGGGCCCGGCAGTGCGCAGGACGTAGGATCTGAGTTCTTTTCACAGTCGCTACAGGTGGGGTGAAAGAGCACGAGGGCTTTTAGTGTGCAACATTTATTTTTATGTGCTGTATTTTGTACTGTTTGCAGATAGGTGTAATATTTTTGTAGCTGTAATCAAATTATTCGCCTTATTTCTCTGAGAAAAGTAGGAGGAAAGTTACAGTAGACATACTTTGTGTAAACAAAGCCCCTTGGTATAAGAACGCTCTCCTGAGATTATGTAGGAATCGTGAGATGGTCTGAGACTCCGCTCTCCAGGTCGTCACTCTAGAGCATTGTACACAAACTTCTGTCTTATCATGTACTAAAAATATTCATATGAAATCATTTTGAGGCAGAAATACCACGTTTGTAACTTTTGCATTATAAAAATTAGTCTCTAATGTATTTTAATTAAAATTTATTAAACTATTAAAGTTAAAAATATTGTACTAAATCGGTGCTGGCCTGTTGGACAAAATTTACATATTTGTATACTTCTGAGACATAGAAGACTAAGAATGAATTTAGCATTGGGAAAGATGGGGTTGTTTAGGATGGAAGCAACATTTTATTACTAGATCAACCCATGACCATGGTTGAAGTTGCCCTAGTCAACTTCAGAGATACCTGCTTCTTCCTAATGCTCATCTTTTTAAATTTACACCTCAACGTCTAATGCGCTTGTATCTTTAATGCAAAGTTGCACATGCGTTTTTAACGTGACAGTAAGATGAGGGATTAAAGAGAGCTCACTCGTCTTGGTGAGGTGCAGGCTCTGGGCTTGCGGCTTTGATTGGCACTTGGCCCGTCTCTGTCCCCCATTGCCACTGGCAAGCATCACTCCACAGGCTGGGCCGCACGCTCATCCTTGAGGTTTGTCAGTCCCGGGCTTAGGTGGGTTGTGTTCAGATGGATCCTGCCCCTGTGGAGCTCTGAGGTAGGCAGCCAGGTTCAGTACACGGTTTACTGTAGGCAGGGAGACAGTGAGCTCAGTAACTGTACTGTCACAACCTGCTGAGCTCTGCAGAGCTTGTCTACAGAGACGAGGCTCATGTTTATTTCTACAGTCGGTTGCTACGTTGCTAGTTTTTCAGGTCTTTTCCACCTGGTTTGAGTAACGTCTTTCTCATACTAAGCTACTGCCTTTTCAAGGATGTTAAGAACGCTGAGCTCGCTCTGTTCGAACTGAGCCGAGTAGTTGCCTTGGAACCAGACCGTCCAGAGGTATTTGAGCAGCGAGCAGAAGTGAGTGCGGGTTTCCTTTCCCTCGTCATTATGGGGTCAGTTGCAATTCAGAGTTTTCCCTATTGTTTTGTCACTTGTCAACTTTAACACTCCCATTTACCTATTGTGTTTTCCTACATAGGTACCTAGCACCTTTGAGCATGGTTGAAATTACTAGAAGAGTGTGACTGAGTGATGCTGCTGGTCTAACATACAAGAGTGATATTTATGTCAAGATGTGGGGTGATGGCATGTACTACTTCTACCAGTGTCCATTAAGAATGTTATCACAGCCGGGCGTGGTGGCGCACACCTGTAATCCCAGTACTTGGGAGGCTGAGACAGGAGGATCGCAGGTTCGCAGCAGCCTCAGCAACTTAGTGAGGCCCTTAGCAACTTAGCAAGACCTTGTTTACAAATAAAAATAAAATAGAGCTGGGGGTGTGGGTGTAGCTCGGGGGTAGAATGCCCCTGGGTTCCAACCCCAGCAGCACACACACAAAAAGAATACATCACACATGGCATTTCATTTGTACCTGATGTACTTTAATAACTGAAATGCATAGCCCTGTAGCTCTTACAAGATGGGTCTGTCTGTGTAGATGTGTGGAGCAGGTCAGGGGACTGTGACCAGACCTTAAGGGACCTGTGTGTACGTGTGTGTGTGTGGGGGGGGGGTGCTTGTATATAACTCTCACAAGATGGACCTGTCTGTGTAGATGTGTGGAGCAGGTAAGGGGGTTGTGAACAGACCTTAAGGTAGGTGTGTGTGTGTGTGTGTGTGTGTGTGTGCGTGTGTGTGTGCGCGCGCATGCGCGCGTGCGGTGCAGTGCTCAGTGTAACTCTCATGACATGGACTGTTTGCATAGATGTGAGGAGCAGGTAAGGGGACTGTGACCAGACCTTAAGGGACCTGTGGATATGTGTGTGTGTGTGGTGCTCAGTGTAACTCACGAGATGTACCTGTCTGCATAGATGTGAGGAGCAGGTAAGGGGACTGTGACCAGACCTTAAAGGACGTGTGTGTGTGTGTGTGTGTGTATGTGTGTGTATGTGTGTGTGTGTGTTGCTTGTATATAACTCTCATGACATGGACCTGTCTGTGTAGATGTGAGCAGCAGGTAAGGGGACTGTGACCAGACCTTAGAGGACGTGTGTGTGTGAGTGTTGCGCGGTGTAACTCTCATGAGATGTATCTGTCTGTGTAGATATGAGGAGCAGGTAAGGTGACTGTAACCAGAACTTAAAGGACCTGTGTGTGTGTGTGTGTGTGTGTATGGTGCTTGTATATAACTCTCATGATATGGACCTGTCTGTGTAGATGTGAGGAGCAGGTAAGGGGACTGTGACCAGACCTTAAAGGACCTGTGTGTGTGTGTGTGGTGCTTGTATATAACTCTCATGACATGGACCTGTTTGTGTAGATGTGAGGAGCAGTAAGGGGGACTGTGACCAGACCTTAAAGGACCTGTGTGTGTGTGTGTGTGTGTGTGTGTGTGTGTGGTGCTTGTATATAACTCTCACGACATGGACCTGTCTGTGTAGATGTGAAGAACTGGTAAGGGGATTGTGACCAGACCTTAAGAGGTGTGTGTGTGGTACTTGTATATAACTCTCATGAGATGGGCCTGTCTCTGTAGCTGTGACAGCAGGTAGGTAAGGAGGATGGTGGCCAGATCACATAGGAGTCTTAGGTTGCAGCAGAAGCCGCGAGGTCCCAGGAGAGCAGGTGCCAGGACACAGCTGGCTGGGGAACATGCGGAGGAGAGCCTCTGCAGGAGCAGGCATGCCAGTGTGCCCAGGCTGCCTGAGGAGGCGGGGCGGGGGCCAGTCACTTCCCACAGGGACCTCGGGAGAAGGGTGTTGGAGCAGAGAACAGAGCACGAGACCCTCGTTCTGTGTTTTTCAATCTGTGCTTTCTTCTACTGTGTCCTAATGTAATAGCTGTCCGGGGTTCATGTATGTTAATTCATTTGATCTGAACGCAACTTTAATCATCTCATGTGGTGTGGTTTTAAGGTTGACCTAAGGAGAAATCACTTTTCCTTTCTCTTTTGGGAGAGAAAACTAGCAAGTAAAGGAGCACTATTTATTCAGTAACTAAAAAGCTATATTTGTGATGTTTGTGTTCTCGAAATGGTACTGTCTTGCAGCCCAGTCTCGTGAAGTGGGTTGTATGTGTCGTGGGCACTGGGCCTTGGAACGTTTTCTCAGCTTCCCCACTTCGGGTCCACTCTGGACCGCAGTCAGGGCGAGGTGGCTGCAGTCCTGCACCACTGCACCTGCGCCGCCCCGTTGCCACGGTGACTGGTCTGGATTGAGTTTCCACCACCCATTCCGCGTGGGCTACTGGTGCCCCCCCCAGTGTTGCATTGCAGTATTCTGATAAATTGTGAGTTCAGTTAAGTGACTTAGATAAGACTTAAAAGTCTTAAAACTTTCCACACCTAGTAAGAATCTAGTTGTTTATCCAAAAGTGATATTGGTAATTGGAACTGTAATTTTCAATTATCTTTCTTTTTTTTGTAGTACTGGGGATTGAACTCAGAGGCATTCTGTCTTTGAGCTATACCCCCAGCCCTATTTTATTTTTATTTCCAAACTGGGTCTCACTAAGTTGCTGAGGGCCTCTCTAAGTTGCTGAGGCTGCCTTGAACCTGCAATCCTCCTGTCTAGACCTCCCAAGTACTGGGATTACAGGCATGCACCACCATGCCCAGCTAATTTTCAGTGATCTTAAAAACATATAGTATTATTCTCCTTTTGTGGAACTTTCGGGCACTAACATCACTACATAGTGATTTTCCTAGTTAAACTATAGCAAACGATTTATATATCACAAAAGATATTTTGTGAGCCATTTTCGCTGTCAAACATTGTGAAACAGTCTATATTTGATGAAAACACTTTAACCTTTTTTAGTGACTCAGTCACTACGCATACTGATTATTGTGTCGAGGTGTGACAGTTTTGTCGGGTACCTAGGCATGGATAAGCTGGTAGGGTGTTTTCTGCAGGATGCAGCCCCACCACTGCATGCCGAGTCTCGGCGCAGTCCCCTTGCTTTCTCCTCTGAGCAGCTGCTCTTACCATTGGGGCGGCCTGCCCAGTGCTCCCCGTGCTGGGACTGAGCTCCTGCAGAGTAGACCAGTAAGCAACACTGGATGGAAGTGACTGTGTGGGAGGAGAGCCCTGGATAGAAACCCTGCTTTGAGGACGTGTGTTCAGGATGAAGTGTGTGGCCGTGTGCACGAGTACTGATGCCCATTCTGGGCTTCCTATGTCTTTTTGTAAAGTAAACCTTTGCATTCTGAATTGTCTGTATTGTCACCTTGATTGAACTCAAGTGACTGCTGGCTCAAAGAAGCTTTCCCTAACAGCTTGCCACTTACTGTTCCTCCTGCATTGCAGGTGTGGCAGATGAGTCAGGGGCTGACAGAGCACTAGGACCCAAGGAGCTGTCCTTCTGCTCTTGTTCCCACCGAGGGGAGAGCTAAAGACCACGGGGCACTGTAGTCGCTGTCCAGGAATTTGTCCTAATGGTTCAAAATTATCTTTCAGTTGAATTTTGACATCTTTATATTTATATGCCAAATTTTGACTTGAAAGGTAAACATGGGTCAAGAAAAAGAGGACCTATTTCTAGAACAGCAGCCCCTGGTTGTGCCCCGAGTGCGAGACAGTGGCCAGGGAGTTGCTGCGGTCACAGTTCCCGGCTCCCCCCTCGCCTGGACGCACAGGCCACTACTGGGCCGCTGCGGGAGTGCTCTCGTGTGTGGCCTGTGGTGAAGTGGGGTGAGAGGTCAGGAACGGTGGCGGCATTAGCGTGGCCGTTGGGACCCGTCCTGACTGCGTGCTTTGGTTTCTAGATCCTGTCCCCGCTGGGGCGGATCGGCGAGGCAGTGAACGATCTCACGAAGGCCATCCAGCTGCAGCCCTCGGCTCGGCTGTACAGGCACCGGGGGGCCCTGCACTTCATATCCGAGGTGAGCCCCCCTCTCCCGCATCTCACAGCCACTCCATGAAAGATTCGGGTTTGGACTGTTGGTGACACGTGCCTCGAGGCACTTAGGAAAGCATTTTCTTTAGCTGAAATTAAATCTGGTAGAGAATAGAGATGAAGTTTGGCCCACAGGCTATACTTCTACATTTCCCACACACATCAGCATGGGGAAGCGGCTGTGCCTGTTGGCAGTGTGACTGTTGAGCTTGGAGGCAGTTTGACTTTTCCTGTGTCTCATCTGTAGAACCTCGCCCTAGCCATTGTGGCTCCCAGGGCAGCCTCTGTAGGAGCCGCATACACACAGCAGAGCACTTCCCTCTCGCCCGGTACTGGCCGCGGCCTCGGTTGCTTTCGCGGGCTTACAATACTTGCAGTGAGAATTTTCTGTTGGAAAAGAAAACATGAAAAGGACCTCGCACAACACATTGTGGGGTTGATCCCTGTATCCAGTCTAATAAGATGGTTATCTTAACAGGTTATCACTTTAATAGCATTTGTGATACTATTCTTTCTGTAGTTGAGACAAAAGGCTTAAATTAATCCTTTGTGGAAACCAGCTGCCAGCAAGTTATACAGGCAATTGGCTAATGTTGATGGCCATTAAATGTTTCCTTTAAAGCCCAGAAGGGCACAGGATGAATGCTTTTCTCTTCTGGTCACAAGCAGGAAATGTTCCAGTATCCGGTGAACCCAGTTTTATCTTTCCCTCTGCTTTTTGTAGGACTATGTGACAGCCCATGAGGACTTCCAGCAATCCTTGGAGCTGAACAGGAACCAGCCCACAGCCATGCTGTACAAAGGCCTGACTTTCTTCCACCGAGGGCTGCTGAAGGTGAGGGTGTTTTGTAGCACATAGTGGAACTTAGTTTGACATGTTTAGGGTGACATCTCAGGTGTCTGGTTGGTCTCCTCTAGGACGTAGTCTGAAATATTTATTGAGCTACTGTTAGTCAGGTTCTTAGAGGGAGGTACAGAAGGGAGACAACACACGGTGGACAAGAGGAGGAAATAGACCTCTCATGAAGGCTGCAGCTCGAAGAGCTCAGGGGGAGGTGGGAGGCGGCCCCCGAGGCGGAGCGCGGGGCGGGGGGAGCCCTTCACGCCAGTGTGTGGAGTCTGAGGGAGACAGGGCTGGAAGGTTGGCTGAGGCCGGTCCTCAGCCTGGAGTACTGTGCCGAGCATCCTGACTTGTCTGTGGGCCCAGAGGAGTCGTGAGTTCTAGATTTGGGGAAAATCTATACTTGAGACCAAATCTGACTTAGGAAGTAGATTCTGACTGTGGTGGCCAAGATGAGGAGGGACAGACTGGCTGGGAGATGCCGGCGGTGTCCCAGCTGAGGAGACTTTCAGAGCTGCGTGAGAGGCTGCAGGAGCAGGAGGAATTGTGACCAAGCCTGGTGGTGACAGTGGCTTGAGGATCCCTGGTGTTGGGAGGAGGAGACCAAGGGACACTGGAAAGCTGCAGCACCGAGCGGAAGTGCCCGGCGCTCGAGTCCACGCTCTGGCGTCTGTGTGAGACCCTGCTGTGCAGCAGGCTTGTCCAGGAGCCGCGGCCCAGGCAGGAGTTAGCTCCCTCCCCCGGCCGTCTCAGTGCTGCAGGAGGCCTGGCTGTGGCCACTTCTGTAGCCCAGGACATGTCCAGAGGACAGAGACTGTCCCAAGAACGGAACACAGCAACCGGCCACATAGCTGAAAGCAAGTCGTGTGCCTGGGAGAGGAAGAATGTCTTCACAGGGAAGGCGGCTTTGGCCAGAACGGACAGCTGCGGGCGGCCAGCAGCACAGGGCGGGAAGTGTACTGCGGCAATAAGAATGTGCGCTTTGTCACCGAGAAGACGTCCGAGGACTTTGAGGACCCCACCCAGCCCTCTATCAGTGGGTTCCACGTCCTTGCGTTCCACCAACTGCGGACTGAAATGTTCAGAAGGAAATCGTGTCTCTACTGAACGTGTACAGACTTTTGCGCCATTATTCCCTAAACAATACAACCCAGCAACTATTTCCATAGCACTTACCTTGTAGTGGGTGTTATACATCATCTAGAGAAGGTTTAAAGTACACAGGAAGATGTGCCTGGGGCAAATACTCGGCACCATTTTGCTTATGGGACTTGAGCATCTGCCAGGGTCAGGGGTTCTGGAAGCTTCTCCCTGCAAGACCGCGTCACAGCTATATATGTTTGTTGATGGTTGAGGAGCTACTTGTGCATAGGCCATGCATCTCTGCTCAGTGCTGCGGACGGTGCCTGTCACATGGCAGATGCTCAAGAAGTGTCCATGCAGCCTGGCATGGTGACGCACGTCTGTAATCCTAGCACTTAGGAGGCTGAGACAGGAGGATTGCAGGTTCAAGGCCAGCCTCGGCCACTTAACGATACCCTGTTTCAAAAAATAAAAAGGTCTAGGGGTGTAGCTCAGAGGTAGAATGCCCCTGGGTTTGATTGCCAGTACCAAAAATAAGAAAGAAAAAAAGAAGTGTCTGTGGGCTGGAGGAATTCCAAGAGCATTGAGTTTGGCCTTGAAAGGTCTTGGTGTGTGCCAGGTGGACAAGGTACCTGAGCTCTTTCGGCGCCCTCCATGTCCGTCAAGTAGGAAGGATCCTACTGTCTGCCTCTTGAAGTGACTGAGGATTGAATGAGACACTGAGTATGAAAAGTCCTTCGTAAGCTCTAAACGGGATCAAGTACTCTTATGGATTACGTTACCTGTGAAAATTTAATCTAGGCTTTATAGATTCTAAGAAAATCGCTCCCATCCCACTAAACCAAACCAGAAGGAACTTGGCAAGCTTTGTTTCAAACTCCTGCGCATCTGCCGCACGTAGAGGGCAGTCCCACCGCAGACCTCCCTTCCGACCTGCAGACCTTCCCTCTGACCCGCAGACCTGCCCTCCGACTCGCTGCGGCCTTGGCTTGGAGCGCAGCTGACCTGGACGTGCTCCACGCAGCTGCTGGGTGCCTTTGCCGGTTCGTTTTCAATCTGCCCTCTGCTCCTGTCATCTTCTCTCTGTCACCTTACGTGAAAAAGTTCAGACCCATGGTGCTGAACTCAGTTTGTCCCTGGAATATCTCATGGAGGAGGAAAACACTTGAAACACAAAAAGCCATCCTACTGATAGGAAGAGTACTTTTAAAAGAGAAGAAATGCGAGCAAAGGATCCCACTCTGTAAGCCGGGCTCAGGCCCAGGGCAGGTCCTTTGGGCTGTTTGAAATGAGGTTTTTAGAGAAGACCTGTAACACAGACACTGACTACGAATTGGACAAGGACTGAAATCCAGTTTGGTTCATTCCAGAGCCATAGGATGGGAACCTAGAGCTAGTGCTTTCATTCTGCAAGCATTAGAAGCCCCCGTGTGGACCAGTCCTGCCCGATTGTTTGGTCCTCTCTCCTCTCACAGTGCCCTCCACAGCAGCCCCGGCGATGATGGACGGGAGTGCTCTCTTGTTCTTGTGGAACTGCTGTGGGAAGTCAGAGTGGTTCTGCATTGTCTCGTCCATCCCGGGGGAGTCCCCAGGAGGTGTGGAAGGAACAGGGGTGTCCCCCTCTATAACCAGGAAACTGAGTCAGTGGTGAAATGGCTGGATGAATGGATGAAGGTAGTCCTGATGTTTCTCTTTCTCTTGTTAACCATAGAGACAGAGACCCATGAAGGAACAGGGGTGTCCCCCTCTATAACCCGGAAACTGAGTCAGTGGTGAAATGGCTGGATGAATGGATGAACGTAGTCCTGATGTTTCTCTTTCTCTTGTTAACTATAGAGACAGAGACCCATGAGTTTGAGCTGTTTATATCCTAAAAGTGGTCTGTTCAGGCCAACAGCAATTTAGAAATTAATTAGATGGGTGATTTCTTATTTACTTTATGGTATAATGTATTAGAGAGATAGTAGGGAATGTTATATTACAAATTTCACAGCTGTCCAATTCAGCGGATATACAAGCATTTTGCATTTTCCTAGGGAAACAACAGTAACATCTTTTTTGTTGAATTCCATCTGTTTTATCTGTCATGATATTTCAGAGACGCGTGTCATGAGCACCGATTCACCAGTCCTCACTTTGAGCTGTCTGAGTGTGTTCTCGGTTTTAGTGAGCCACCCGAGAGAAAGGTTACCATTGACCCGTGTGTCCGGTAGTGACGCTCGTCGGTAATGGTCGCATTTACCAAGCAAGCGAATCCAGAGCCAGTTTGTGTATTTAGAGACTGATCCGTTCGAACATAGTGTCTGTGTTCCCAATGGCTTAAAATCTTGATTCTGCTGTGTCCCTCTTTGGCAGAATGAGGTAGAGAGCTGTGCAGTGATTAGACAGGAACCCTGAAACCAAAGACTCTTAAAAGCTGAAGAGAAATCAGACATTGAAGAACTGTGGCGTCGAGCATGCTGTAAGTGGAGCGGGCAGCAGAGGCCTCGGGTGCCCCCTAGATGCCCACGGCGCTCCAGAAGCAACGCGCCCGAGCGGCTCCCAGCTGTCCCTTCTCCTGCACTCTTTGTTGGTTAACGCTCTGCCCCACCCAGGCTCTTCAGCTCGAAAGCTTCCCACCATCCTTCTCCCTCACCCCCACCCCAACCAGCTACCAGATGCTGCCTCAGTTTCCCTTTGAAAATGCCCCGGATTTGACCCTTCTTTATTCTCCTCAAACACTCTGAGTGTGAGCTCTCTCTCTTGCCTGGACTCCTACAGCGACCTCCCCATTGGGCTCCAGTCTCCGTGCTCTTCCTCCCCCATGCCTCCTCTGTTCTTGCGGTGGCCACCCCCTGCAGAGTGCAGTTCCTGAGGCTGCAGCCGCCTGGGCCTGGGCCCTAGTCCTCGCCGGGCAGGGCAGTGCCCCGCACACTGCCCCACACTCCCACCCACATTCCCACTGTTCCCAGCACTCTGCCGCCAGGCAGCACCGCCCCTCTGCAGAGCACCCGCTCACTCTTCAGTCTCCAAGCCTCACTCCGCTGCCACCCCCACCTCCGCCACGCCTGTTCTGGTGTCCCCAGGCGGCTGGTGGCTTCCTTTGCACCCGCTCACTCTTCAGTCTCCAAGCCTCACTCCGCTGCCACCCCCACCTCCATCACGCCTGTTCTGGTGTCCCCAGGCGACTGGTGGCTTCCTTCTCTTGGTCCAGAGACTTGCTCCCATCTTTATCATAGCTCTCAATTGTTATGCTAATAACGCAGTTCTCCAGTCGGCTTTCTAACTAGACTGCATTCTAGTCCCCACCTCACTCTGTCTCTGGCACATAGTAGGCGCTCAATACATGTTTGTTGAATAAAAGTGTAGTTGTAGGAATCTGTAAAGATCAAGGCTGTGCTATGGCAGGAAGCCAAATTAAGAGTGGACCTTAAGGTTTCATGCATGTTAAAAGGCATTCATTCCTACCTCTCTGCCCACAGTAGCTTCAGCAGGAGACCTTCATCACGAGGTCCCCGAGGAGTCCGGAAGCCAGCCTCTCCTACCCTGATGTTTGTGCCCCAGAGGAAATCCAGATGCAGGGAACGTGGCTTTTTGAGGAGTCATCTCTGCTGCTTCTGCGGAGCGATTCCGAGCCCACAGATGATCAGATATTGATTGAGCGCCTGCCATGTGCTAGGCATGTGATTGGTCGCTCTCTCCCCTGCGATGAGCCAATCAGGCGAGAAATGATCCAAAGTCAGGTCTTTTTCATTAAGGCTACCAGAGCGTAGAGCCTACTCTGTAGCAGTTAGCTTTAATAAGATACATGGCTTCCTGGGAAAAGTGTCTTGCCTTGGTAACTTCATTACAGTAGTAATTCACTCACAGTGGAAAGTGCAGTCAGTACTGGGCTGAGCCTCCAGGGTTTGTCCTTAAGCAGAGGGGCACTTCCTTGATAGTTCTTGCAGACAGAGAGGGACCAGGCAGGAGCCAGGAACGCCCCGAGTCCCCAGGCGGCTCCCACACACCTGTGTGGCTGTCACGTCCTCAGCCACGCCTGCCGCAGGGTTGGCAGATGCCGTGGCCCAGTGCCCCATCCTCGGGACTTTGTTTAGTTTTGTTTTTCTGATTCCGCTCCTTGTAGATCATGGGACTCCCTCAGACAGCCAATCTAGGAGCCTTTTTGCTTCCTTTATATGCATTTTGTCTCTTTTGTTGTTTGAGTTTGAAATGCCACTAGTTATGATCATTTTTAATGATCTCACACAGCTACCAGGTTATTTTTTGGTCTACTGGCCTTAATTAAGGAAATGATGTTCAGACGAAGGTGATGCCACTCAAAGTCCTAACAAATGAGACAGCATGCAAAGCTATTTTCTCATCGTAAAAGGGAGAAACTTAAGGCTGTTGTTTTTCATAGCAATGCATTTGTTTACTGCTGAAATTAAATCCTTCTGACTTATAGTTTATTGTACTTTCTACCACTCTTTTATAAATCCTCCTATTTAAAAGAAATTCTGTCAGAGACCATGCATAATATATATTTAATCCTTTAGTGATTTACATGAAACTCAATTTTAAGTGTTATACAAATTAACTTATTTTCTGTATACTTTTACAGGAAGCCATTGAGTCCTTCAAAGAAGCTTTGAAGCAGAAAGTTGATTTTATTGATGCGTATAAAAGTCTGGGGCAGGCCTACAGGTGAGTAGTTACGGGGTGGCTGGGAGGGGCAGTGAAGAGGGGAGATACTTGTTAGTGATTTGCAAGAGAAACTGTACTTCTTAACCAAAAGAGAGGGTGACTTTGCGTTGCCCCCTGGAGCTCAAGAAGAGCCTGTGTTGGGAAACAGCTTTGACCATGCTCATCAGCCCGAGGGCACCTGACTGTCCTTAGAGTCAGAGTCATTCTGAATCCGGTGTTGCGAGCTGCTGGTAGACACTGCTGCCTTGGGGTGGTGACACGGGACAGTCCTGGGCTGCAGGGATGGGAACATGTTGATTATAACGTTCCTCTGTCAGTCAGGAGAAGCCAGGACTGGAGCCTGGCTTCCTGCCCTACATATCACCCTCACCAATAGAGCATCGGCCTTGAAACCGATTGCACTCCGGTCGATCGGCAAAGGAGGTGGTGTGGCCTGGTAGCAGGAGTTCATGGTTAGGAGCCAAGAGACTCGATTCCAGTGCCCACTGCACAGGCATGTGACTCTGACTCCCTGAGCACCGGGTATCTTGCTAGAAAATAAAGACCGCAGCAGAGAGTCCTTGTCAGTACCTCCTTCAGGGAGCCTACTTACCTGATGTCACAGTTTGAGAAACTCTCTTTACTAACCTGGAGAAAGTATGTTTGGGGATTAAAGGATCATATTTATCTCTCCTGTCCCACAGAATTGTTGGGAATATAAATTAAAAGCACCTTGTAAAGTGCTGTCTACATGTAAGCAGACATTATATTTTTTAAAAATACTTGTTATTGAGCTGGGCATGGTGCCGCACGCTTGTAATCCCAGTACTTGGGAGGCTGAGACCGGAGGATCCGGGTTTGCGGCCAGCCTCAGCTACTTAGTGAGGCCCTCCGCAACTTAGTGAGACCCTGTTTCAAAAAATAGAGAATAAAAAATAGGGCTGGGGGTGTAGCCCAGAGCTAGAATGCCCCTGGGTTCAATCCCCGGTACCACACACAAAAAAACTTGTTATTTAGCTGGGCGTGGTGGTGCAGGCCTGTAATCCTAGTACTTGGGAGGCCAACACAGGAGGTATCCCGGGTTCGAGGACAATCTCAGAAACCTAGCAAGACCCTGTTTCAAAACAAAAAATAAAAAACAATAGGACTGGGGGTGTAGCTTGGAGGTAGAATGCCCCTGGGTTCCATCTCTAGTACCACAAAAAAATGCAAAAATCTTTTTATAAAAAAATTGATGGCCGGGCGTGGTGGCACACGCTTGTAATCCCAGTACTTTGGGAGGCGGAGACTGGAGGATCCAGGTTCGCGGCCAGCCTCAGCTCTCTCGTTCTCTCCCTGTCTCTCTCTCTCTCTCTCTCTCTCTCTCTCTCTCTCTCTCCTTCCCTCCTTCCCTCCCTCCCTCCCTCCCTCCCTCCCTCCTTAGTGAGGCCCTCTGCAACTTCGTGAGACCCGGTTTCAAAATAATGTATAAAAAATAGGGCCGGGGGCGTAGCGCGGAGGTAGAACGCCCCTGGGTTCAATCCCCAATACCGCAAAAAAAAAAAATTGATGTATAGAGTATTTTAAAGATATTCCTATTCTTCGTAAGTTTTAATATATAAAAGACTGGTTAGTAACAACCATTTTAATTCTGGAATTATTACAATTCTAAAATATACTCCTTTTTAAAAAGATTGAAAGCTGGGTGTAGTGGTGCATGCTTGTAATCCCAGTACTTGGGAGGCTGAGATGGAGGATTGCAGGTTTGTGGCCAGCCTCAGCAACTTATGAGGCTATCAGCAACTTAGGGAGACCCTGACTCAAAATAAAAGAATAAAATAGGGCTGGGGGGTATGGCTCAGAGGTAAAATGCCCAGTACCATTAAATAAATAAATAAATCATATTGAAATTGCATAATGATTACGAGATGTTAAGTAACTTCAGTGACCAAAAAAATACAAATTTTAAGCCTATGAATTTGATTCGGAATGATAAACCTGTATATTATTATAATCTATATACATTTTTCCAAAGGGGAAAAGTATGTTTGAATGCATATGCTAAAATTTACACCATTTTAGGGGTGAGAGCTCATTATGAAATGGGGGGAGGGTTTTCTTTGGGCAGTCAGTAAGTTAACTGCCCCAAAGAAGCCGGGTGCTGTGTGGTTACCCCGTAAGCTGGTCAGATTTATAAGCGGAAGTGGAGTTAGTGTGTCCGAGGCTGTGGAAGCCCTTCTCATGTGTCTTACGCACACACCGGGCCCAGTGCGAGGGTGACCCATTCTGCCTGTTCCCCACGAGGCCCACACTGTGCGTGTTCACCCCTGCTGTTGAATACCTAGAGAACTGGGCAATTTTGAAGCAGCCACGGAGAGCTTCCAGAAGGCTCTGCTGCTCAACCAGAACCACGTGCAGACGCTCCAGCTCCGAGGAATGATGCTGTATCACCACGGCAGCCTGCAGGAGGCGCTGAAGAACTTCAAGGTGAGTCTCCCTCTGCAGGAAGCACAGGAATGGAGTTTCAGGTCTTCTGACCTGGGAGGGGGCAGAGCACAGGGTGGACACTTCCCCAAAGGAGGGAAGGTGGCGCCTGGTCCTCTGATTTACAGAGCATGTCAGGTCTGACTGGGCCTGGAGGGAAACCGCCCAGTTCCAGACTAAAGAGGGGAGCTCCGCAAACTCCTTAAGCGACACTTGCATTAACCGGCACTCTGTCCTTCCCTGCCCCAGAGGTGTCTGCAGCTAGAGCCGTACAATGAGGTGTGCCAGTATATGAAGGGACTCAGTCACGTCGCAATGGGACAGTTTTACGAAGGCATAAAAGCACAAACGAAAGTCATGCTAAATGATCCTCTTCCGGGGCAGAAGGCGAGCCCAGAGTACCTTAAAGTGAAGTACCTCCGAGGTAAGTCAGAAAGCAGCAGAACCGCTGGCTTTCATGCTCAGAGCCGCAGCAATCAAAGCTGGACTCTTGTTCCCTGTGAGGCCCGAGTCTCAGAGAGGCTGCGTAAGGAGGGAGGCAGCACTAGATGTAGCCCACGTCTCCCAAAGGCCAGCCTAGTGCTCTCCCTGCCCTTCCCGACTGAAAGAGATTTAGAGCTAAATGTGATGGTCTCCAGTTTTTACTCTTAAGTGTAAACTTTGTATCTTTGACCTGTCTTCCTTATCAGAATTCCCAAATATTGTGGAGGAATTTAGCGTGGTGAGGAAGGAACCAGATCTTTCAGTTAACTTTTATTAGTCACGATCATGCCTTTTCTCTACCATACGTGAAGATATTTTTGTTTTTCTGGACAAGGCTAATACTTTTTGCTTTTTTGTTAGCCCGCCGTACTATTCGTATCCAATAGGAAAAAATTGCAAGTCATATATGTAATTTGTTTTGTAATGGCCAGTTTTTTTTTTGCAGTACTGGGGATTGAACCCAGGGGGATTCTACCTCCGAACTACACCCCCAGCCCTATTTTTATTCCTTATTTTTGAAACAGGGTCTCACTAAGTTGCAGAGGGCCTCACTAAGTAGCTGAGGCTGGCCGCGAACCTGTGATCCTCCAGTCAAAGCCTCCCAAGTACTGGGATTACAAGCGTGTGTCCCCACACCCGGCTTGTAATGGCCATATTAAAAAGTAAAAACAAGCATGTGAAATTAATTTTCATGATATATTTTATATTTTATTTAACTCAATATATCCTAAATATTAGTTCAACATATAGTTAATACAAAAACACTATTCATTAGATGTTTTACAATACATTTTTTGTACTAAGTCTTTGAAATCTGGTGTATATTTTACGCTTACAGAACATCTCAATTTGAATGTTAAATTGTCATTGGATTTTTTTTTAATATGGCACTGGAGACTGAACCCAGGACCTCATGCATGCTAAGACAAGTGCTCTACCGCTGTGCTAAATCCCTGTCCCTTTTTAAAATCTTTATTTTGAGATAGGGTCTCACTAAGTTGCCTGCCCAGACTGACCTTGAACTTGCAATCCTCCTACCTTAACTTCTCCAGTTACTAGGAGCATAGGTGTGCACCACCGTGCCTAGTTTTCGTTGGAAATTCTTGATCTGAATTGAGATTTCATAAAATTTATAGTTGAAAGGGTAGATTTATATATGTAGGATATTCCAAGCATATTAAAGTTTTCTAGTAATTGAATCAAACACCTTTTTTTAAGTTTAATTTAATTCAAATTTTAAAAATGTAGAATTTGGTCTCTGACCCTCCGCCTCATTTTAAATGTTCGTAGCTGGTGCACAGGGCCTAGCAGGCAGCACTGCTCTTCACCCTCTTCCCCTGCCATAGTGGAGCTTGGACTTGTGGATTCTAGCCTGAAGGGCAAGTCCTCCGTACCGTCCCTTCCTGCGCCATGTCTGCAGGGACGAGCAGCGGGGCAGGCAGTTGGTGAGACTGAGTGCCTGATGCCTCTGCCTGCCAGCCGCCAGGACCCCCACCTCTGTCTGACCCTGGACTTGGGATCTCGGGCTCTGAAATTGAACAATGCAAACTCTTTGGTGTGGTTGGTGGGAAGGTGGTTGAAGTTTAGCCAAGCCGACCCAGATCAGCACCTTTCCCTGATGCTTGGGGGCGTCAGGCTGCTCCATTATCACGCCGTTTCGGGGCTGGTTAGAACTTAGGGCCTCCTCAACAGCGACTTGTTACCAAGCACCTGCATGGCAGTGAGTGATGAGAAGCACTCTCTGGCAGCAGCTGGGTGTGTCAGGTCTCCTTTCCTGTCTGCAGAGTATGCTCGGTATCTCCACGCACACCTCGACACCCCCCTCACGGAATATAACATTGACGTGGATCTGCCGGGAAGCTTTAAGGACCACTGGGCTAAAAGCCTGCCTTTCCTCATAGATGGCTACGAAGAGCAGCCTGGCCTGCAGCCTCACATAAAGTAAGTGCTTCTAACAGAGCTGGCTCTCTTCTCTCTCAAAGCCAAGCTGTAATTCATCCTGGTATTTCTTGATCAATAAATGGCTTTCTGTCCACATTTCTACTTAATTTCTTTTGGGGTTTGAATGTCTTCAACTATTTCTTTTTGTGTATAAAGGACCTTGAGACTTACTTAAGGGTATTATCTTTCCTTCTAGCCTGACCTTCCCTGCTAATTCTGGATAGCCTTCAAACTTCAAGTGAACTTAGACTTGCTGGCTGTCTGATGTGCATGATTCTTTTTACTGTGTTACTTTTAAAACAAATTAACATTTTGAAAGTTATCCTGCTGGACAGCTACTGCTATAATATGGCAAAAACAGATATGCTAAAGGGTTATCTCACTAGGAAACAATTAGATCCAGAACAGACATTAATTCCTGAGAGTCTAGCAATGCCTTAAAATTGAGAAATCTCTGAAGTTCCACCTCCACTCTCTAAAAAGGAAAAGAAAGGGGGAAGAAGGGCAGCTCCACCCAGCGTGGTGATGCCAGCCCCTCTCCAGGGACAGGCGTGTCCCGGGGTGAGTGGGACTAGCAGCCATTGTGGTGCATGACGGGTGCCTGGGCCACAGCAGGCTGGGCTTGCTGAACGCCAGGGGCTGAAGGGATCCCGTACTGGAGGCATGCCACGGGCTCAGCAGAGGTGCGTGTGAGTCCTTCCTGCCTGGCAGGACAGCAGTGCCGGCAAGGGCCTGAGCACTCTGCAGATAACGCAAGGTCACCAGGATGAGGATCGGGGACCAAGGTCACCAGCACCACACAGAGAATCAAGAGCAGCAACAGACCACAGGCCGGGACACGAGGACTTGATATTGGATTTGTTGAATATGACTAAAAATAACTCCAAATGAAACTGAAGAAATCGCAGACAGGAGCAAGAACAAGAGACAGAAAGAAATGACCAGATCAGTTTTTTAAAATAATTAGCTTTAGGGATAGAAAATATGATCATTGAGCCGGCCATGGTGGCACATGCTTTTAATACCAGAACTTGGGAGGCTGAGACAGGAGGATCACAGGTTCGTGGCCAGCCTCAACTAGTGAGGCCCTCCGCAACTTAGTGAACCCGTTTCAAAATAAAAAATAGGGCTGGGGCTGTAGCTCAGAGGTAGAATGCCTCTGGGTTCAATCTCCAGTACCACAAAAA
Source organism: Glis glis (assembly GCA_004027185.1). Classification (NCBI taxonomy): domain Eukaryota; kingdom Metazoa; phylum Chordata; class Mammalia; order Rodentia; family Gliridae; genus Glis; species Glis glis. The sequence goes on along the minus strand of PVJS01006527.1, from coordinate 15,657 downwards.
AAAAAAGAAAATATGATGATTGAAATGAAGAATTTAACATATAGGCTAAGAGCAGATTAAGCATTGATGAGGGTCCATGTGGTCGTAGGTCTCTGGAGCAGTTTTACAGCGAGGCGCGTGATTGCTCTATAGGGGAATCGGATTACCAGGTGTCCGCTGTAAATGCCCTCACCATGTGCATGATGCATCTTCCAGGGACGTGTTACATCAGAGTTTTGAGAGTTACAAGCCTGAGGTGCAGGAGCTGATCTGCGTAGCTGACCGCTTGGGATCGCTGATGCAGTATGAAACGCCGGGTTTCCTGCCAAACAAGAGAATACACAGAGGTATTCTGGGGCCTCTTGAATGAACTGTTTCTGACATAAGACAGGGTGGTTGGACCATATTGTGCTTTTTAAAAACTGATTCGTTGTGCTTACTCCTGCTCATGTGATCAGAACAGAAATGTGTAGAAATAGTCATACTGAATTCTGAAAGACAACACTGCGTGCAGCCCTGGCCTGTGCTGTTGCTGTCACTTAGGTCTAGACTGTGCATCTCAAGTCCTTCCTGTAGGCCCCGCACTGGCCCTGGGGAGCGAGGAGGAAGAATTGGAACCTCGGGTTGCTTCACGAGGAGGCAGAGTTGGGAGGAGCAACGTGGCTTTAGTATACTAGGACCGTCACCACCGAAATGTACCTTGGGTCTCGTATCACAGTCCTTCTGATTCTTTACACGTAACTGCTGAGTGATCACGAGGCGCTGCTAAGCGGGGGAATCGGTGTCCTTCAAACTCCTCTCCATGCTTCTTTCTCGCAGCCATGGGCTTGGCGGCGCTGGAAGTCATGCAGGCTGTACAACGAACGTGGACCAACTCGAAGGTTCGCATGAATGGGAAAACGCGGCTGATGCAGTGGAGGGACATGTTTGACATCGCGGTGAAGTGGAGAAGGTAAGCGGCGCCGATGAACGTGAGCTGGAAGAATCTCTGTCGTCACGCGGTGCGACTCCTCTCCAACAGGATCAAACCGGCACTGTTTTGCTTACCAACAATAGGTCCTATACGTGAGGTTTTTCTCTCTACAGTTTTCCAGAAATTGCTGGCATCTTTATCCTTCAGAATATACTCAACGCAGCCAGGTGTGGGGGCGCACACCTGTAATCCCAATACATGGGAGGCTGAGACAGGAGGATCGCATGTTTGAAGCCAGCCTCAGCAACTTAATGAGGCTGTCAGCACTGTAGTGAAACCCTGTTTCCAAATAAAAAAATAAAGTAGGGCTGGGGGTGTAGCTCAGAGGTAGAATGTCCCTGGGTTCCATCCCCAGGACCACACACACACATACGCAAACACTCAGCACGTGTTCACAAAACCCGAGTCCACGGTGGCCCTGTTTCCAAGCCTTGGTGAGGAACTGTTTTGGAAGAGGCTGTCTCCGAAGGAGCAGTTCTTCACTTGGGGCCGCGCGTGCGCCTGGCTGACCAGCTCCTGCAGAGAAGGGCGTCTTGGGTATTCATTCGCTCTGCCAGTCAGCCTTTCAGGCTTCACGCTCAGCCCAGCTGGCATGCCTGTCTGCAGCGTGCAGGCTTGTATCTCGTTTTTAGATGTCAGACGTTAGTGGTTGCTTTACCTCACCTTTGCAAAGACTTGTCTATTTATTTTGAGTGTTTCTGGGCACATCTGGGATTTTCAGTCTCCACTTTCATGAACTCTGCTTTACAGGATCGCTGACCCCGACCAGCCTGTGCTGTGGCTGGATCAGATGCCAGCACGAAGTCTTAGCAGAGGTTTTAACAACCACATCAATTTAATCAGGTATCAGCCTTTGGTGCATCTTTCCTGGGTTGACAGATGGGCCCTGGAGCCTGGGAGTGACCCATGCCCCTCTGCTGGTGGCTTTGACAGGGAACACTCGGGCCAGCTCTGCACCTGCAGAGACCCGCTGCTTCCCTTCCTGCTGGCCCAGCTGCAGACAGAGAGCCGTGCACACCACATTGTGCGCAGAGAAGTGACATGGGCAGGTTTGCACATTTGGATGATCACTTTGGCCGAGATGAAATGAACAGATTTGCGAGGGGCCAGCAATGCCGGGGTCGAGGGAAGAGGTGCGAAAGTTGTGAACAAGGAAGAGGTGGTGTTCCTCGGGTAGAGCCAGGAGCTGTGGTGGAGGTTCAGAGGGTGTGGAGCAAGGCATCAGAGGAAGGCTTCCAGCTCAGGATGCGGTCCCCCAGAGGGCCAGAGAACACCAGGACAAGGGATAGGCCGATGCGTTTGGGTGGGGCCTGAGAAGTGTGCCGGGCACCTGCCAGCTCAGGATGCCGTCCCTCAGAGGGCCAGAGAGTACCAGGACAAGGGATAGGCCGATGCGTTTGGTGGGGCATGAGAAGTGTGCCAGGTGCATTCCTCCTTGGCAGGATGACCTTGAGGTTTGGAGCAATTGGCTGTGTCATGTGACTCATGTTGCTGGACTTGGAGTTCTGGAGAGAGTTTAAAGAAAAAGAAGGGATGGGAGTGTGAGGCAGATGTTACTTGGAGTGGGCAGAGAGAGAGGGGGCAACGCTGGAGCACAAGCAGGGCCTGGGCAGGTAGTACGACTGGGGTGCTGCCTGGACGGACACTGGCCAGCTCAGCAGGCGTGGACGGAGTCAGTCCGAGCCTCACTGCGCTCTCGGGGTTCCTTGCTGGGTGGCACATCTGCAGCTGGGCCAGGAGCCTTTCCTACAGCATGGGCTCCCAGCACTCTGCTAAAGTGATGCTTTGCTTGTGTCTCCCATCCCTCAAACAAGTGAATTTCCCAGACATTTCTTTGCTACAGTCTTCTCATAGCTCTCTTAGTGTTTTTGAATTAACTTAGATGTTGCTTTGAATGCATTCCTTTGTGAAAAAATTGCTAATTTCATTATTATTTCTGCCTTTCAGGGGTCAGGTGATCAATATGAGGTATCTGGAATATTTTGAGAAAATACTTCATTTTATTAAAGATAGAATTCTTGTCTATCATGGGTAAGTCTTCAGTTTTTTTCTTCTTAGTAATGGATTGATTTAATAAATTTTACCTTTGTTATATTTATTTCTCTTTTTTGTGGAACTGGGGATTGAACCCAGGGGCATTCTACCTCCGAGCTACACCCCCAGATCCATTTTATGTTTTATTTTGAAAAAGGGTCTCACTAAGTTGCAAAGGTCCTCACTAAGTAGCTGAGGCTGGACGCGAACCTGTCTCAGCCTCCCAAGTACTGGGATTACAAGTGTGTGCCACCACGCCCGGCTCCTTTGTTATATTTATAAAACGCAACAGCATTCTGGGAGTGGTGGTGCATACTTGTAATCCCAGTACTTAGGAGGCTGAGACTGGAGGATCACAGGTTTGAGGTCAGCCTCAGCAAGTTAGTGAGGCACTCTGCAACTTAGTGAGCCCGTTTCAAAATAAAAAGAATAAAATAGGGCTGGGGATGGAGCTCAGAGGTAGAATGCCCCTGGGTTCCATCCCCAGTACCACAAAATAAAAAAGTGACAGCTAAGCCCAGTGACAGACTGAGCAAACTGGATCAGATGCCTGCGTAGTACTGAGATCTGGAAAGCTCTGTAGTCACTTACATATCTCCTTTTAATGGCATCGCAGAGTCCCTGGAGTCCACAGAGCATGTTCAGCCTCATACTCAGTACTGTGGTGTTTCCACTCTCTCTCTTCTAATTGTCTACCAGGGAGTTCAGCTTTGAATGTTAAAGATCACCAACTAAACATAGCATTGGTATAAAAACTTCACACCATACTTTCATTTGAGCAACTTTAGAAAGAAAAACACATAGCCGGGCGTGGTGGCGCACGCTTGTAATCCCAGTACTTTGGGAGGCAGAGACCGGAGGATCCGGGTTCGCGGCCAGCCTCAGCTCTCTCTCTCTCTCTTTCTCTCTCTACTTAGTGAGGCCCTCCGCAACTTCGTGAGACCCGGTTTCAAAATAAAGTATAAAAAAAATAGGGCTGGGGGTTTAGCGCGGAGGTAGAACGCCCCTGGGTTCAATCCCCGGTACCGCAAAAAAAAAAAAAAAAAAAGAAAGAAAGAAAAACACATGCCCTTACAATGGCAGAGTTGGGCTAGGATGGAGGTTTTGGGACAAGACCCACGCCCACAGCTGGAGAAAGGAATGCCGGCCGGCCACACCACTTCTCCCCGCTTTGCTTTTGAGACGGGCTGCTGCTTCCATAATTCTCATCTGTAGCCCCAAACCCATTATTTAGAATGCTAGCTGGGCATGGTGGCGCACACTTGTAATCCCAGTACTTGGGAGGCTGAGACCGGAGGATCTGGGTTCGTGGCCAGCCTCAGCTACTTAGTGAAGCCCTCCGCAACTTAGTGAGACACCGTTTCAAAAATAAAGAATAAAAAATAGGGCTGGGGGTGTAGCCCAGAGCTAGAATGCCCCTGGGTTCAATTCCCGGTACCGCACAAAAAAAAAAAAAAAGAATGCTAGTTGTGGCCCACCATTTTGAGCCATCTCAGTATCCAGGGAGGGATTGCCTCTAAGACCCAGCAGGTACCAGAATCTGCGGGTGCTAAGACCCTTCTGTGAGATGGCACAGTATCTGCATATAACCTGTGCACTTCCTCTCGTATACTTGAAATGTCTCTAGATTCTCTGTAATACTTCACACACTGTAAATGCTAGGTAAATAGTTGTCACAGTGTATTGTTTAGGGAATGCTGACGAGGGGGGAGTCTGCACATGTTCAATGTAGAGGCAGGTTTTTTATACCTAGTTTTGATTCCTAGTTGGTTGAATCCATGAATGTGGTACCCGAGGATAAAAAGAGCAGCTGTATTGAGCTGCTTGTAATTAGGAACAATTTATTTAAATTAAAGCTAATGGCATGATTAGCTATCCCATGTCCACATTAATCTCAGTTGCCCTTTCTCTTCTTCTTTCCCTGTCTTTCTCTCTCTTTAAGGGCTAATAATCCTAAAGGATTGTTGGAAGTTAGAGAAGCTTTGGAAAAGGTACACAAAGTAGAAGACCTTCTTCCAATTATGAAGGTAAATTTATCATCAAAACTATAGTGGGTGTTTTAGAGGGGAAAGCCAACAACACTGTTAAAAATAACTCATAATTATTAAGTACATGTTTATTAACATCATGCTGCGTGTTTTAGTACTTATAAAGCATGATATTCGAAATCACTTATATAAGCACATTCTGAGTAATAACCAAAATGAAATAAAACACTGGCATCGGACTTAAGCAGAAAAACTCATCTGTGAGGAAGTGGTTACTATAGGAACTGGAGGGCGCTGAAACATACTCATGGCTGAATCCAGCTTTGGCCAGTCGAGCACGCAGTCGCCCTTCCCCCACAGCACCTGCAACCTGGACCACCTACAGGACAGCTACGCTCAGCTAGACAACCGCAGACCATGATTCAGGAGACAAGGACACATGAGGGGCTTGTGTCCACCCAGCTTTCCGCCAGGAGCGTTTGCTGGGCTGCAGCAAGAGTCCGAGCATCAGAGCAGAGAGGCCTGCGAGCCAAGGCAGGCCAGGGCCAGTGGAAGCGGTCCTTGTCCTTGGCTGTGAGCTGGGCCATGCACCTTCAGTGAGGGTGATGGGCTCACAGGTGGTACCGTGCACCTGCAGTGAGGGTGTGAGGGTGATGGGCTCACAGGCGGCACCGTGCACCTGCAGTGAGGATGATGGGCTCACAGATGGCACCGTGCACCTGCAGTGAGGGTGTGAGGGTGATGGGCTCACAGGCGGCACCGTGCGCCTGCAGTGAGGGTGATGGGCTCACAGGTGGCACCGTGCACCTGCAGTGAGGATGATGGGCTCACAGATGGCACCGTGCACCTGCAGTGAGGGTGTGAGGATGATGGGCTCACAGATGGCACCGTGCACCTGCAGAGGGTGATGGGCTCACAGACGGCACCGTGCACCTGCAGTGAAGGTGATGTGCTCACAGGTGGCACCGTGCACCTGCAGTGAGGGTGTGAGGGTGATGGGCTCACAGGCGGCACCGTGCACCTGCAGTGAGGGGTAACAGAACAGTGAAGAAACGAGACCCATAACCACGGAAGATAAAGCAGCTTCCACGAGCGACGTGAGGTGATCCTGTGTGGGAATCTGCTCTTCTGCAGTCCTCATCCGCTTCATAGATGTGCTCAGGGCTTGAAAGAAGGCATGAGCTCACCGATGGAGAATCTCCACAGAGAAAAGGAAACTGAAGAGGAGCCAGAAGAGAGAGTGGAACTGAAATATCGGCGTCCTGGTTCAGCTTGGCAATCGGCTCGGAGACAGGCTGGGCGTTCACGCCGCTTCATGGAGGGCTCCTGGCCCAGCCGGACCTGCGCGGGGCTTCTCCCCTTTCATTGCCGAGGCGAGGGGAGGCCACAGCTTGCCTCCCACCGCAGAGAGAGGCTCCTGCTTTGGTTTGCATATGGCAGCCTTTGGGGCCAGTCCACAGCCGTCCTGGTCCAGTGCTCCTCAGGGTGACCAGCAACAGAACACCTGCTTCCCTCCCTCCCCGCAGAGGACTGGCAGTGAGCCTCGGCAGCAGTCCTCTGGGCAGGAGAGGCATGTGCCAGAGCACCCAGTACTGAGACGCCTGCTGGCCGATGGTAGACCCACAGCCCTGTGCGGAGGAGGAGTGGGGCTTCCCTGGAGGGGCAGCGGACACTGTCTTCATCGCGCCTAGTTACATTGTATATATATTTGCCAAAACAGGTCAGATTGTGCATGGGCGGTTCATTTTCTATAAATCCTACTTCAATAGAAGTACATTGGTAGCCAGGCATGGTGGCGCATGCTTGTAATCCCAGTACTTGGGAGGCTGAGACAGGAGGATTGCGGGTTCAAGGCCAGCCTCAGTTACTTAGGCCCTTAGCAACTTAGCAAGACCCTGTTTCAAAATAAAGAATAAAAAATAGGGCTGGGGGTGTAGTTTGGAGGTAGAATGCTCCTGGGTTCAATCCCTAGTACCGCAAAAAAAAAAGTATATAGGTTAATTTCCTAAGACATTTTTGATGCTCCACAGAGGAAGGAAACTAGAGCATGCCTTGGAGTTTTTCAGCTGCCTGTGGGTATTTTAGGCATTAAAATTGACTATAGTATTAAGTAGAATATAAAATACACTTGGGGGAATTTTGAAGAGAAAAGCAAAACGGACCACGACATCAGTCCCTTAGCCGCAGCCTGTGAGGCCGCGTCATCCGAAAGGTGCTCGTTCTTCGTGGAAGTGACCTTCTTTTCAGCACTGTGCATCCAGCTTTAGCCCAGGAGTATGGATATATTGGTATTTTACAAGCCCACCACAGAGCTATCTGTAAAACAGAATACCTGTGTGTTTGAAGTGTGTGGTGAAACCTACCACACCAGCTTCACTGAAATGCCCACCACATGCTATTGATGGAAAACCAAACGAAGACGTGCCTCAGACCCCTGCAGGTGGCTCGCAAGTGCTGGCTCGCTGTGTTCTGGAGAGAGTACAGCACCAGCTGACTGCTGACACCCAGCGCTGCACTCACAAGCGGACCCTGTGCAGCCTGAGGAGGACCTTCAGCATCCGCGTGGTCTGCCGTTGGAGTGCGTACACACATGTGCGCATGTGGCTGAAACTCCCCAGTGGGCCGGGAGCATCGCAGCTCTTCTCGGGAACAGCTGCTTTGCGGGCTCTTCCCAGTTCAGGATGTCAGAGCCGCTGTTCTGCTGAGGGTCTGGTTGCTGCCTCCTAGGTGGAGCCAGGGAGACAGGCAGCTCAGGAGAGGCCACTCCAGTGCTGGGAGATCCTGCGGGCTGGCTGGGGTGTCTGCTGGGGCCCTGGGGCCGGGACCTGGGCTCGCAGAGCTTGGGTTGGGTCTGAGGACAAGGAGAGGCATGCTCGGTCTCTGCCAGGACAGAGCTCGCGGTCTCTTGCATCAGGTGATTCCATGACGCCGCTTAGACACACCCAAGTTGAGTCAGCACTAGAGCTGCTGTTGGGTTTTCAGTGGACTAGACACTAGTGACGTGGATTTTCTTTTTCCCTGAAAGCAGTTTAATACCAAAACGAAGGATGGGTTCACTGTGAACACGAAAGTTCCCAGCCTCAAAGACCAAGGGAAAGAGCACGATGGATTCACGATTACCGTCACAGGAGACAAGTACGTGTCTTGAGTGCAGGCGTGGCTAGTGGCTGCAGGAGGTGCGTGTGCTGGGTGTGGCGTGTGGTCCTGGAAGGAGAGGCAGCGAGGCCCAGCCCGCAGCGACAGCCTTCGGGAGCGTCACACCAGCAGTTCTGTCCTGTAGGCAGCCAGTGTGAGGCCGAGTGTGCTGGTGGACAACATCCTCCTGGGCTCTCAGCCATCCTGGGGGGTGGTCAGGAAGATGAAAAGCAGGCTCAGGGCCAGCGGCTGAAGGTCATCGGTGGAACTTTTAAATACGGGCTTTAATGTATTGTAAGAGTAGTACTGTCTTATTAACATTTGGAAGATAAGCAAAACTAAAAACTAGAAATCAAGCCATTTTCTTTCAAAGCTAAGGTAATATGTAATGTTTGTAACTTGTTTCTCCACCCTCACATCAATTATGATCATTTTCCAGGATTTCTCCTATAAGTGTTTATAGCAACTGCACACATTTCATCACGTGAAGGTAGCATTTCTCCTACTGATTTTTTAGGTGTTTCCCCCCCTTTTTTTTTTTACTTTATAAATAACACTGACCTGGCTGTGGTGGCGCACACCTATAATCCCTAGTACTTGGGAGGCTGAGACAGGAGGATGTCAGGTTTGAGGACAGCCTCAGCCAGCAAGTACTGAGACTCTTTATCAACCTAGCAAGACCCTGTTTCAAAATAAAAATGAAATAGGGGCTGGGGGTGTAGCTCAGAGGAGGAATGCCCCTGGATTCAGTCCCCAGTACTACACAAAATAAATAAGTAATAACCCTGGTGAGCATTTCATGAGCTATGGTTCACTCACAAACTCCACAGCCCTTGAGTTCGGGCTGGGAGCGCCTTACAGCTGTCCGCACGGCCCATCCTGGACGGCAGAGCCTCCGTTGTTTCCACCCACTCGGCGGCGCAGCCTCCCACCGCTCGGCCTCCTGGGAAAGCCATCTCTTCCAATTTTATGTCAAAGCTTGCACGGGCCTTCATGAATAACACCAGGTTACAAATCCCAGATTTTGTGGATTTTCCTTATCTTTAGGTCTTCATCTCTACCTCAAGCCACTCATCAAAGTACCTTCCCAATAAAGATGATCCCCCAAAAGGAATCCTCGGGAGAGCTTAGACACAGAAAGCCAGCAGAGCCCCGACTGCCTCGCCACGCGCAGTCCTCACTCCTGACTTGAGTGGACGGGCTGAGCATCCCAGTCTCTCAACACTCTGTGGTTGCACACACTGCTGTCAGCTCATGTGACAGGACACGGGGCTGGACTCAGTGACTCACTTCAGCGTGCATCCGCGTCGTGGTTGGTGGGAGAACGCGCCTCCAGAGGCACACCTCGCCTGTCTGCAGTTAGGAAGGGCAGCTCATTGCGAGAGATCTGTAGCGATGTGCTACTGTTTTTTTCCTTTTGAACTTTGTGTGCTTGGCAGGTTGGACTGTGTAATACATGCCTCTGATACCATGGTGTCTTTTCAGAGTGGGCAACATCCTGTTTTCTGTGGAAACTCAAACCACAGAGGAGCGGACCCAATTATATCACGCTGAAATAGATGCACTTTATAAAGATCTGACAGCAAAAGGGAAAGTGCTCATTCTCTCGTCAGAATTTGGGGTAGGTTTCTCTTTTTCTCCATCTTTCCACTCTTCCTGCAAATCTTTTGCAAACATTAAAAGCCCCACCCTTTCATTGAGATTGTACAACTTATACTTGAAATCAGATTGAATTCAAGCTACAAATATCCATATAGAGTTGTAAATATCTCTTTAAATATTCTTATGGGCAAAAATGTCCTGTGTTTTGTAACTACATTAATGGGGTGATAAATTAACGATTCACTCTGTTGGTACACAGCTGCGTCATTGCAGGTTTGGGCTGGGTGAAATTCGCATGAAAGCGTTGCTCCGCGGTGAAATGGCCGCACTTCCCCTGTTCCTGCACTTTCTTCTCCGCGTGGTAGTTGTTGCAGCGAGAGCCTTGGGTTTAAACTGGCTGGTGCATTTGAATCGGCCCACGGCAGCAAAAGCACACTGGCCTTGTTTACTTGGAGCGGAGGCCCCTCTGCTCTGTGCCTGCCCAGGTCAGAGGTGGCTCCCTGCTGGCAGCAGGCAGGCAGGCAGGGCCTTGGTTGGTGGGCACTCCCAACATGACCTTGAGCAGTTGCTTCAGTTCCCTGACAATCAGCTTTTCCACATATTAAGCACCCAAGGCTAGATACGTGACAAACATACTTAACCTCAGTGCCAAGGGAGCAGGTAGCTTATCAGAATCTTCGGGGCAGGGATGCATGTTAGGTTCTGGGGCCTAGCTCAGTGGAAGCATGTGTGAGGCCCTGGTTTAATCCCCAGCACCACAAAAAAGAGAGAGAGAAGCATATTAGGTTGAGATAAGTGCTTTTTAAATTTTTAACTGGAGGAAGCCGGTGTTGGTGGTGCACGCCTGTAATCCCAGTACTTGGGAGGCTGAGAAGGAGGATCACAGGCTCAAGGCCAGCCTCAGCAACTTGAACCTTCAGCAGCCTAGCGGGACCCTGTTTCAAAATAAATAAAAAGGGCTAGGGGTCGTAGCTCAGAGACAGAATGCTCCCGGGTTCGATTCCTAGTACCACACGCGTACACACACACACACATACACACACACAAAAAAAAACAGGAAGATGACCTGACAGAACAGCATGTGCAGAGCTGCCCCTCTGATGAAAGTGACTTGTCTGTCACCAGAGAGAGTGTTGGTTGGTGATCTGCTCTTTAAGTTCATGAACCCATGTCCTTTTTTCTAGGAGGCCGATGCTGTCTGCAACTTAATTTTATCCTTGGTTTATTACTTTTACAATTTAATGCCCCTCTCTCGAGGATCTAGGTAAGTGATATCCTATGACTAAGGCTTTTGTACACTTAAAAATGTGTTTTTTTTGGCTATTTCCTGATATAGGTATAGGTACCAAATTATACCAAAAAAATGATAAGAATCCACACAAAAATACCACTTCTTTGATCTGCCACATCATCAAAGAACTCTAGAAGATGTAATGCAGAGTACATGAGTCTAACAGGAGAGGGTCTGTGCAGTCACCAGATACGTGTGGGAGGCTTCCCGCGAGCTGCGGTCATGCTCTGTGAAGCTTGGGTTTGGACTTGCCAGCCCTTAACCTGCCCCTTTCCCTCCTCCGTTTAGTGGGCATTAGTCGGCCTTCAGCCTTCGTTTTATACTTTGGGTCACCAGTCCTTCCTTACTATTTTTTAATTTTGGGTAAATTCCTTCTACTGTGTGAACGCATCAGGAGTCTGTTGGCTGTTGTTAAAACAAGGGATGTGTCTGCAGAGTTTTCTCTTTTCCCTGTACTTTGCAGTAAGTCATGTAAGTGGTGTATATTACACCTATTTGAACTTAAGATGCTAAAGTAACATACTTTAATGTTTTTTTTTTTTTTGCGGTACCGGGGATTGAACGCAGGGGCGTTCTACCTCCGCGCTACGCCCCCAGCCCTATTTTTTATACTTTATTTTTGAAACCGTGTCTCACGAAGTTGCGGAGGGCCTCACTAAGTAGAGAGAGAGAGAGAGACAGGGAGAGAGAGAGAGAGAGAGAGAGCGAGCATTCACGCGTGCGCGCGCGCACTGAGGCTGGCCGCAAACCCGGATCCTCCGGTCTCTGCCTCCCAAAGTACTGGGATTACAAGCATGCGCCACCACGCCCGGCCCTTTAATGTCTTTAAGTAAAGAAAACTCCCCCAAATGTGGCAGTAAGTTTTGCTAATGTATTTAAAAGGCTTTGGAGTAAAACAGGAACATGAATATTGTGTTTTTGGCATAATGCTTCTTAGTTGTGTGCACAGAATAGATGATGTAAGGCTCGGGTGCACCGCCCTCTATCGGCCACTGGTGGGCAGTGTGCAGAGCGCCCAGAGCTTGTCCCTGGCCCTCACAGCAGCTCTGCCAGCACACAGGACATTGGAGGAAGTGCTGCTTGGTCCCCGTACCCTCCCTGGCTCTCCACCTGTTCCATCCTAGAGGCCGTTGGCTCCACCTCCAACACCTGCCTTTAGTTCAGATGCCTGTCATCTCCCGCCAGAACCTTCTCCTCTCTCTGCCCCGCGGTTCCTCGGTGCCTGCCCTGCCCGGGTTGCTTGGCCTTGTCCCCTCCCTCCTTTACCTGCTCCTTCTCCTCCCCTGGGAGTCCCTCCCGGGCCCTTCTGCTCCTTCACCGAGCCCAGACCCTGGGAAGCACAGCGCACACCCACCTGTACCTCCGCGAGGTCTCCCCGCAGACATCCTGGAAGTCAGCCCTCTTTCCTGTGTCCATGGGCGGCCCTTGGAGGCTGCCTCTGCAAGTGCCCTGCTAGGCCATGCAGGCCTCGTTACCTGGGGCCACGGGGTCAGAGCAGCACCATGCTCCAGGGCCGGGTCTCCTCCACCCTCTCCTCCTGCCAGGAGCGGGAGTGCAGGTGCCTCCAAACACCTGGCGCCCCGGCCCCACACATGGTGCCCTGCACTTGCCCAGGAGCAACTGGGGCAGCAGGCTCCACCCACAAGCCTGGATGAGCAGACAGGCACGCCATGCCCCAGCAGTCCCTGCCCAGAGGTCCAGACCACCGTCTGCCAGTACAGTTTGTCCTCTGCTTTTCTTCTTAGGAGGCCAATATTCTTAATATCTAAATATATGATGCATAAAGTGGGTGTGGTGGCGCACGCTTGTAAGCCCAGTATGTGGGAGGCTGAGACAGGAGGATCACAGATTCACAGCCAGCCTCAGCAACCTAGTGAGACCCTCAGCAACTTAGGGAGACCCTGTTTCAAAACAAAAATAAAATAGGGCTGGGGGTGTAGCTCAGAGGTACAATGCCCCTGCGTTCAATCCCTAGAATCACACAAAAAGTTATGATTCATATGTTTATAGTTATAAATTTTATTGTATATGTATTTTGAAGCCATGCTTCAAGAAGTTGTTAAAAAATATAAGTGGGCACATTTTATAACTTACTATTTCTCAAAAATAGAAAAAGCAAGTAGAAAGAAAACCAATAAAAACACTTTTTTTCTCAGAAAGTTCTTGGTGACATTTCCCCCTAAATTGGTAAATCAGTAAATATCTTAGTAATAAACTACTGAATAATTTTAAAACAAATAAAAGTATTCTTATGTGCAACTGAACCCCTAGTGCTTATGGTGGGAAGTCGTGGGGATTTCACATGGTGACTGTCTGGACCGGGACCCACTGACCTCCTCCTTTGCTTGGCCAGTGTGATCGCCTACTCGGTCATCGTGGGAGCACTGATGGCGAGCGGGAAGGAGGTGGCAGGGAAGATCCCCAAGGGGAAGGTACGTGGGCAGGCGGGTGGCCGCGCAGGATGCAGGAGCCACTGTGGGCTCTTGTTTCCAGGCCCGTGGGCTAGAGCGCAAGCCAGGCCGCTCTCCTCCGTCTCACTCGCTTCCCTCCATTTCTCTCTTTCAGTTAGTCGACTTTGAAGCTATGACAGCCCCCGGCTCAGAGGCCTTTAGCAAAATAGCTAAAAGCTGGATGAACCTGAAGAGGTAACCTTGGTCCACCAGGTGTGGCAGCTGGAGGGGCTTCCTCTCCCTCTGCAGCTGTGCGAATCAGCCATTGTGCACATCCTATGAGCCCGTGTTGAATACAGTGGGCTTCGTCCACTTTCCCAAGATCAAAATGTTTTCTTGCTACTGTGTAAGACCTTGAAGGTTGAGTTATGAATAACAATGAAAGGTAAACTAAACATAGGGAAAACAGTTTGTGAAAGAAAAGTCACAAGTGTCTCCTTTTAGTTTCTCTTGGTCCGTTTACAGTTATCCCAAACTCGGGCTCAGCATTCAGGGCTGAAGTTGAGCGGTAGGCGGAGCCCATTTCAGACGACTCTGCGTGCTAGCACGGGGCCGATTCCATCGTGTTTCTGTGGCAACACATTTTTGAGAGGGTGACACTGTGTTGTAGCTTGGGCATGGACTAGACAGGGACTGGCGAACACTAGCCAGGAGTCACCCAGCAACGGCTGTGTGCTGGAAACCCAGCAGACCTGGCCTTCCCTGACTGTTAAAATGGAGAAATCTGCTCACCGTTGCTCAGTTTGTCCCTCTAGGTTCTTGTTTGGGGTTTTCTGATTTACACACACTTTGGTGATATGACTGCAAGGTCGAGGGTTTTGCTTCCGTTTCTTACATAGTTTTGCAGTGTGAGTCTTCCATCAATTTTGGGGGGACAATAATAGATGACCTCGTGCTGTGGGTCAGTGTTTCACAGTGTACCTGGACGCTCCTGATCTCACCTGGGGCTCTGGGAGCTTGGAGTTAAGACCCCTGCCCCTGCTGTGCTGAGGCGGGAACAGGGGCTTGGAGACTGATGGAGCTGGGGAGGGCAGTGCTGGGCCGAAGCTGAAGGCACTGACTCCAGATCCAGCCCGCAACACACAGGACACTGTGCATGGTCCTGTGTGCACCATTCGGCCTTCTCTGCTGAAGCCTGGCTGAGCCTCTGAGCAGCTCAGGTGCGAGCTGCCTGGCACCTCGGCCACTGCCAGGAAGGGTCGCTGGTGTTGGTGACTCCTGCCTGTCTTCCTAGCGTTGTCTCGGGTGACGTGCTCACAGGGGGCTGGAAAACGAGCATCATTGTAGGAGTAAACGTAGCATGAGCTTTGGCCTTCCTGTGTAAAATGTGTTAATTCTCATAGCGTCACTATGTTTTTCTTTTTCAGCATCTCACCTTCTTACAAGACTCTCCCATCTGTATCAGAGACGTTTCCAACATTAAGGTCGATGATTGAGGTGCTAAACACGGACTCCTCTCCACGGTGTCTCAAGAAACTCTAGTTGTACCATGGGATTTGTACACATAAAGGGCCGGGCCTCTTGCTTCTTAAGTTATTTTTTAAAACATGGAATTAAGAAATTAGGTCCTTTATTACTTTTGATACCAATTTTTGATAGGAATTGAATACTTGAAATCATTTTCTTTACTTTTCTGAACCGTAATAGAAATCATGAAAACGGGTTTTTTGGGGAAAAGCTACTTGACTAGGAAGGGAAGTGTCTCAGCCAGCTGGCTGCCACTGATAGTCATGTGACTCCTTCCTTACAGTGGAAGTGTTTATTTCAGAAACCAAAAATTAATAATTAAGCCGAACAACGCCAAGAACAAATGAGGAGTGTGCTCACTCCCTTAGATCGGTGTTTCTCAGACACCTGGGTGCGCCTCGTGCGAGGTGTCTGGGCTCGTGTGCGCCCCGTGTGTGGTTCCTGTCTTCCTGGGGCCATGGAGACCCACGTGTGTTTGACGGGTGCCTTTGGCAGCTCATGGCCAGGAGCGCTTACTCTGAGTGACGCAGACAGTATTTGCCAATGTCCCAACACTGAATTACTGAACCATGTTTTTCTTTTCTTTGTTGGAAAAAAATAAACCAAGGTGGTTTCTATAAATCACCAGTTTTTGGCACTGGATTATGTATGTTTTTATTTTGTGAACCGGCTTTGCTCTCGGATATGAGAACATTCAGAAATTACTTGTCTTTTTTTCAGACAAAGTGGATACAGGGA
>PVJS01006526.1:0-59476 GCA_004027185.1 Glis glis | reverse complement strand
ACTCCAGTGGAGCCAGGGAGGTGGTCTAGGGGAAGGTGGGGTGGGGGGAGGGAGAGTCAATGAAGGAATCACTTCCATTGATATTATGAACATATGTGAGAATACCAATGCCAATCTCAATATCCTATATAGGGAAGGGGGCAGAAGTAGTGTGGATGGAGCTGAGGAAAGCTCATCAAGTGCTGTGCACATGTATATCGCTATCATTATGAACTACATTATGATGTGAGACTATAATGCACCAATAAAAGTATAAAAATAAAATACAAATACATAAAAAAGAAGTTGGAAATGTAAAAATAATTTTGAGGAGCAACATGTAATTCCTAAAGCCTCTATATAGCAGGATCTCATTGTGGAAGATGTGTAGTGGGACAAAGCTATACTTATTGGTTGCTGGACATTCTAAACCATAATAAAATGTGGTATGTGAACCCATTGTACTCTTTCAACTGACTTTTAATAGGAAAATCTACTATCACTCAAAATGAATGATGTTTCACTGTGCTTATCTCTGGGACTCCTGCAAGTCTAGTCTTGACCTTCAGTCAGAGCACGGCCAAGGTGATCTAGTTAGTGATTTATAATGCGCTCTTTAAAATTTGATATGCTCTGTAGTGGCAACTAGGGCTTGCTTGTTTACATATCTACTCTGTAAGATTTTAAGAATAAGTCTGTGCCTTAAATCTCTATAATTCTATGCATCTAAATTTTGAGAAGTTTGAACAAGTAGAGAATGGGTGGGGGGAGAAAGAAAGAAAAAGGGTAAGCTGGGCATGGTGGCACATGCCTTTAATCCCAGTACACGGGAGAGGTTGAGACATGAGGATTGCAGGTTCTAGGCCAGCCTCAGCAAGTTACAGCAAGGCCCTTCACTACTTAGTGAGAACCTTTTCAAAATAAAATAGGACTGGGATTGTAGTTTAATGATAGAATTCCCCTGGGTTCAATCCCCAGTACCACAACAAGGATGGATGGATGGATGGATGAATGGAAGGAAGGAAAGAAGGAAAGAAGGAAAGAAGGAAGGAAGGAAGGAAGGAAGGAAGGAAAGAAAAAGAAAGGAAGGAAGGAAGGAAGGAAGGAAGGAAGGAAGAGACAAAGGGAGGGAGGGAAAAGGAGAAGGAGGGAAATAGGGACAGAGAGGGAAGGAGAGGTATAGGTAAATCTGTGACCTTAACTCCAGGAACAGTGCTACCAGTTGTGTCCAGATCTAAAAAAACGGATTAAATAGATTTTCGTAAATAGTGAAAAATCAAAAGACATACAATTCTTTCTAAGTTTTCAATAATGCATTAGGCATTGTTGTCCATTAATATATTTTGCTGTTAGGATAAGCTAAAGTAATGCAATTTTGAGTCTTTGAGCATAAGTGGATTGCTTATTAGGTAAGGAAGAAATTCACTCCAGCTCCCTACCACCATCCTGCATCGTATCTGTGATTATAATATTTTGTCCCAAAGAATAGGCTGCTTCTAAGATACTTTACTTGATCAGGTGTTCAATCATTTTAAAATAGAAAGTCCAATATTCATCTGGCATTGTAACTAGCATCAGGTTTTAGTAGAAATATTCTTGCTGTTGAATTGCAGTTATGCAAAGTAGGAGGAAATTTTATTTCCTCTAACTGTTCTTCTTTCTTAGTACAAACTGTCATATGGTTATACTTATCTGGATTTTTACTCTAATAAAGCATGTACAAATGTTCTAATTTAGAGAGTTATATTTTAAATAGCTCATGCAACCAGATACTATAATTAATAAGATGTTTATTAAACAAATTATGGAATAGTCATGAAAGGAAAATAAAATTCAGTCAATAAGATAGTTTAAATTTATTCTTTTGAAGAAAATGACTAAGTGAAGAAATGCAGGCAAAAATCATTTATAGTGAGTGTCTTAGTTTTATTGGATCTATAGTATTAGATAAGCACCTTACTAAGCTCTTTATAGTTTTAATCTTATTTCATCCTCCATGCACTTCCATAAGATACATACTATTAATTTTCCTAATTGAATTGGAGAAAATAAATGATTAGCAGTAGTGATCCTATAATCACATTTTCCCAAGTGAAGGAACTGGGATATAAACTGGAAAAGCCTGATTCTAGAGTTCATACTCTGTGTGTAAATATATAAAGAGCCAAACTTTCATTAAAATATATAAATCACATGAAGATATTAAGAGTATTCATTAAATATTAATAGTGGTTACCACTAGATAGTAAGATTATGGTTTATCATTACCCTTTTCTGAATATTATTATATTTCCTGTATTTTTATAATAAGCAGCCATTATTTTTAAACTGTCAAGAACTAAATACATGTTTAAAATATTAAGCCACCAATTGATAGCATCCAGATTTATAGGATGCACACATACATGTTTTAATTCATTGCATGCAATACAATATAATATTATACTTTATTTGGGTCTTTCTATGGTAAGTGATAATGAATGTGACAGGAATGAGAGGCATGAATATCAGAGCATTACTGACATCTGTTTATTCAGGTTCTAAGGGAGATCAAGTGTACTAGTGACCAAAACTATAGCCAGGAAGTCTGGATAGCAGATAAATCAACTCAAATATATATATCAATGCTGTACTTCTCTTTATTAAAATAATTTAACAACTTAATTAGTTTTTTAAAGCTACAAATTCATTGAGATGATTGAAGTTTATGACATCATCATAGACCAAAACAGATAACAGGCATTCCACTGTATTTTACTTCAATGACCTCTATTACCTTACAGATTTTGGGAAACCAAACCTAAAAAATTGATCACCAAATTTTTCTTGCTGATCTCTAAGTAAGAGAAATTACTTTCTCTCTGTGAATTTCAAATTTTAAATTCCCCAGTCTACCAGGAAGACTGTCATAACTATCTGTAAGGCTGAATACTCATAAGAAAAACAATGGATGCCATATATTCTGGGGGAGGGGGACAGAGCTTCATAGGCATTAGTTGCATGACATGAAAGTCTTAATATAAATTTGGAGTTTGTAATCTTTAGAAAAATCAGATTATGCCAATATGACACCCCAAGTACAGCTTGATTAAGCAGTTAATTTGCTCAATCATATTCTGATAGAATAGATTTTTATTGAATCTATGTAAAATCTGCATTGCCATAAAAAATAGAAACACACAATGAACATATTTTCCTAAATTCTGAATTGGCTGTGAAAACAAAATTCTGTTTTAGAAGTTGTATTTGCATTTACAAAAACATAATATACTACATTGATAGTTAAATTGGATCGTTAAGAAGGTAAGCACAGTTAATGTTATCTTCATCACCATGAAATAATGTTCAACCTGATTAGCTATCAGGGGAATGTAAATCATAGCCACAATAAAATGCCACTTCACATCCATCAAGGTGGTTATAATAAAAATCCAGAAAGTAACAAGTGTTGAAGAATATGTGGAAAAATTAGAATTCTCATATGTTGCTGACCAGAGTATAAATTATTGTAGGTGCTTTGGAAAGAAGTTTGGTAGTTTCTCAAAATCCTAAACATGTTGCTATATATAACTCAGAAATTGAAGAAAAGAAATGAAAACATATCTACACAAACATTTGGAACACAAATGTTTATAACGGCATTATTTATAATAAGCAAAAAGTAAAAACAACCTAGATGTTCATCAACTGATAAATGCATACATAAAACATGGTATATTCATAAAGTTGAATAATATTAGTACAAGGAATGAAATAATATACTAGAAACTGGATGAATATTTATCATGCTTAGTGAAAGAAGCCAGTCCAAACAAAAGATGTATTATAAGATTCCATGTATGAGAATGCCAATAATTGACAAATCTGCAAAGAAAAGAGAATTAAAATTTGTCTATGGCTCAATGAGGTTTGTGGGGGGCTTGGAAAAATAGAGAGTGAATGTTAATGCATATTCTGGTTTATTGTAGAATATCTACTATCTGGGACAGATCACACAGAAAGTAACCTTATTATAAACTGACTAAATTGTCTAAATCAATTTGTCATTTAACAGAGACAAAACCAAATTCTCATTTTATAAAAATTGATGTGCGCTTGCATTTTATTGCACAGTGATGGCAGAGAAAGAATCTATAGGTTATTTTAAAATAAATTTATCAAAACAGCATGATCTATGAGGGGCTTTATTACAGGAAATGAAATTTATTGTATAAACTGCCTCTTAACTAGAAATTTTTATGAGATTACTCTCTCTTAAAAGACTAGCACATAAAAATTTTTACAATTTTATTTTCTTTATTCTCTGGGAATTGTGAGAATAATAGTTCATAAACTAATCAGAACAGACTTCCTTTATTTTAAGATATTTATTTTAGCCGGGCGTGGTGGCACACACTTGCAATCCCAGTACTTTGGGAGGCGGAGACTGGAGGATCCGGGTTCGCGGCCAGCCTCAGCTCTCTCCCTCTCTCTCTCTCTCCTTGTCTCTCTCTCTCTACTTAGTGAGGCCCTCCACAACTTCGTGAGACCCGGTTTCAAAATAAACTATAAAAAATAGGGCCGGGGGCGTAGCACGGAGGTAGAAAGCCCCTGGGTTCAATCCCTGGTACCGCAAAAAAAAAATATTTATTTTAACATCTCTATAAGAACATTATTATATTCATACAATGGTAGGCAAAGACTTCTCTCAATTACTACACATAGACACACATAAAACTTGAAGCTTATTTCTGTAAATGTGGACATAAAAATATGTATGTATTACCCAGTCAAAATTCAGAATGATCTCTTCTCCTTTCCATTAGACACAACATATTTTCTTAAGGATTTTTGCTCTTATAAAGTCAAACTTTAAAAGGGAATATCAAACTATATTCTCTGTCCTCTCTTGCTCAACAGAAAATAGATCTCAGTTATCCTGAAAGATATAACTCAGGAGGCACATGATCAAACCCTGTTCCCTGGCGATGGTGATACCAACAGGGAATAATTTTGTATTCCTCTGCAAAGCAGATTGTATACACATAGACTGCTCTATCAAATATGCAGTCGGGTTGGTTTTGTAGGTCCCAGACAGATTAGTCCTTGAGCCTGGCTGTGGTATGGGACACAGTCCAAACCTAAATACAAATAAACCAACACACTTAGCTAGGAAAAATAAAGAAAATGTAAAAATAAATAAATAGATAAATGAAAGGGGTGGAGGGGAAAACAGAAGCAGTGACAGGAATTTCCTACTGCCATTAGGTTTCACGTCAAGAACAGATAATAGATGTGCCTGTGCTTAAACAACCAACTAGGCACACAGTCTCACTGGCCTCACAGGGGACAGATTTTTGGACCTCTTGGTGAGATTTCCAAAACTATCAAAGTACAGTTTTAAAAAGTGAGTAAGTGTCAAAGATTTACTTACCTCATTAACAAGGGAACCAGTAAGATGATAAAATGGGACTCTGGTTCCTATTCTTCATTCATTGCTTCTAGATAAACCTGCCTTTCATACCTTACATAGTGGCCTGACATTTCTCTTTCCTGAAATTATGTTCCCTATTTTCTCATTTTATTATGCTATCTCTTGTCTTTGAAAGCATATTACTGTATCACCTACTGTAAGAAAGATGCTTCTGTACTGTCTGTACTATTGTTTTATTTTGTTTTACAGATTTTTTTGTAATTAACGTTTTGTTTATTTTTGCTTGAACAAAATGGTGTTAGTACAATGAGTAGTCAATAAAAGTTATCAAATAAAACTGGTATGATGAAACCATTCTTTAGAGGATTACCTCTGAGCCATACTCTTTGTTTATACATCAATATCCCTCCAAGAGAGATCCTGAAAGTGGAAGTAGTGTTGGAAAGTTTCGTGAAGGCAGTGAAGCTAAATCTAGGATGGGGGTGATGATTTGAAGAAACAGAGGAACCACTTCTTGTACTAGAAAAAGGACATGCACAGATGCCTATGAACAAGGAAACTAAGTTGAGTGAACTGGACAGATGTGCATCAGAAGTATGAAAAAAATAGAAGAAAAATTACCAAGCCTTAGAAGTTGCTGTTTTCCTAGTACTTATATGAAGATATTATTTGAAGATGACTGGATATTAAGTTACTTTGGTTATATATTCCACCCAAATCTGTTTTCAATTTACTACAGATTAAAAACTATGTTAAAAAATTCATCCTTTTGATTATCAGTGTGATTTAGAGAATCCATGTTCTGAGCATGGTCCAAATCACTTCCTATTGTGACTCCATTAGTCTGGTCCTGAAAAGGTCACCTCTTGTCTTTGAAGGCACAGACAGTACTGAGTAGTCAGTAGCCTTCATACATATATATGAAAAGTAGCCCTTTCAGGTCCAGACTAATGGAGTCTTTCTACTGACAATCAATAAGCATTAATTTAATATTAGATTTAAATTAAATGGTATGAAGGATCAACAGAGTGGAGAACATATAAAACATGGCCTTTGCCCCCAAATAGCTTAGGATGCAACTGGGAGAGATAACAAATGCACATAGGGAATCTTATGTAAAGCTTTTAAGGAATCTGCATAACTGGAAAATTGTATTGTGCAAACTAAATGTACTTAAGGAAGTCAGCAAAAGGGAAATAAATCAATGGGCACCAAATAGACCAGGAAAGACAACCCTGCCATGAACCAGACACTGAGCTTCTTGCTTACCACCTTCACAAATGGATCCCCTCAACAATCCTAAGAGCCAAATTCTTCCTGTTTCACAGATGATGACATTAACACTCAAAATCAATATCCTTCAAGAGGTGTGTGGCAGAAAAAACTGAGATCGGGACTTTCTGATTCTGCCTTCCAAGCTGCCCTGCTTTCCCTGTTTTAAGTCTCTTCATGACTTATGAACTGAGAAGCTGAGAGATATTGATCTGGAGTTTGGAGTAGGAATGAGATTTCAGCAGAGGGAAGGTAACGCAGAGAACATTGGAACAATCTGAAGGTGACATCTGAATGGTGGGCCTTTTTAATCCTACCAAAGAGAGAGGAATCAGTGCTAGGGTCTTCTAGGCTTGGGAAGTTTTTATCTAGCCTATATTTTTTTCTGCCAAATAATCCAGGAGGAAGGGCACAGTCTCCCCTTGCATCTTCAGGTTTTTAGATGCTGGACCATCTTCAGTCTTCAATATCACCACACACTAAACTCTGCTGATGGACAAAGCAGATTCTTTAATAAAAACATAACATTGCAGTATAGAGCTACCACTTGAGGGTTTTGGCCCATCTGATATTCACCTCAGTCCTTCTGAATGGATATACCACAAGTCACTTGATACCAGGTCCCATCTTGGATCTTGGAATGCCTTTCTGCCTTAGGCAAACTTAAAGAAAGTAAGTAAAATATAGTTCAGAGAACTTTATGTCTTCTACTGATATTCAGAAGAACTCTAGGGGGGAGTTTTATTATTATCATCCCATTTTACAAATTTAAAAATGGCAGAGTCCTTAGTTATTGCACAATACTTGTTGACTCTTCAGCACTATACCTAGCTCTTAATTCTAAGCCACCTAACATGGATCCTTCTCAGCATTACCACAGGGGGAGTTTAATTCTAGTTTCCTGGATTGGGCAGGCATATGTCAGGTGCTTTGATTCCAGTCTATCCTGTCTACAACAATCAGTAGTACACAATTTTCTCCTTAATTTTTTGCCATGGAAAATTTAAACTTTCTTCTTAAGAACATCATTGCATCCTATTAATATATTGTTGGTCCTATTGCCTGCGAATTAGTCTTGGTCTTGTTATGTAAAGAAAAAATGTGACATCTTCCTTGGTCTGTCATCACAGCTCATCATTTTTAATTATAACATTATTTTTAAATTTATGTCATAATTACAAACCTACTGAAATGACATATCCAATCAACATAAAATATTTCTCATTGTTGGTTATATATTAGACCAATCGACATTGAATATTGTCAATAGCGTTTGTTGGTAGGTGGTGAAGTGGTGAGTCAAATAGATGGGAAACATTTCTCAGATGGTATGACATTTAAGATTTGGGATGAAGAAAGAGAAAGAGTATTTCTAGTTAAGAGAGGGCACAAGAGCATTTCATATTAAAGAAACAACATATAAAATCATACAATATTGGAAAGTCATGGATGGCATTTGAAGAACCAAAGGAAAACTCTTTCAGTAAGGACAAAGTAATCTAAAGATGTTCATTTTATTTTCCAGGTTATTGATGGTTGTTGAGTTCAACTAGGTCCTTACTGATATTCTGCCTGCTAGATATTACTGATAGAGAGGTATTGAAGTCCCCAACTATACTAATGGAATCATCTATTTCTCCTTGCAATTCTAACAGTTTTTGCCTCATATTGGATTTTCTGTTGTTAGACACATACTATACATGTTAAGAATTGTTACATTTTCTGGAAGAATTGACCATTAACTGTTATGCAATGCCCCAATTTATCCCTGATAATTTACTTGATCCAAAGTCTACTATGTTTGGAACTAATATAGCTATTCATGCTTTCTTTATATCTTTCTCCCTCTATTTGCTTTAATTCTATATCTATCTAATTTTATATCTATATATTCTATATCTATCTATATCTATCTAATTCTATATCTATATCCAATTCTATATCTATCATCATTTAAAGTGGGCTTCACATATACAATATGTAATTGGATCTTGTTTCATTTTTCTTTTTTGGGGGGGTCGGTACTAGAAATTAAACCCAGGGGCATTTTACCTCTGAGCTACACTTCCAGCCCTTTTTTATTTTTTATTTTGGAACAGGGTCTTGCTAAGTTACTGTGTCTTGCTAAGTTGCTGAGGCTGGCCTCTAACCTGCGATCCTCCTATCTCAGCATCCCAAGTACTGGGATTACAGATGTGCACCACAGTGACCAGCTGGAACTTTTTTCTTAATTCACTCTGATAAGTATTTTTAATCAATGCATTTAAACAATTAATGTTCAAAGTGAGTGTCATGATCGTTGGATAAATATAGATTACATTTGTTAGTGATTTCTATTTGTTGCTGCCACAGTTTGGATCTGGAATACCCCTTAATGGTCCTGTGTTAAAGTCCTGGTCTTCAGCCTGGTGCTGTTGGAAAATGGTGGAAATCTTTAAGAGATGGAGTCTCGTAGAATGTTTTAGGTACTTGGGGGTGAGTCCTCAGAGGGGATTATGGGACATTTGTCTCTTGCTCCTTTTCTCTTTTGCTCTGGTTCTGATTGGAGGTCCTCCTCAGCCATGTGCTCCTGCTATGCTGAACTGTGGCACTCTAGGCCAAATGGTTATGGATCAAAACATTCAAAGCTATGAGCCAAAATAAGCCTTTTCTCTTAATAAGTTGATTATATCAGGCATTTGTTACACTAATAGAAAGCTGAATAACACCATTGTTGTCCTTTTTCATTGTCCTTATTTTTTGCCTGCCACTCTTTGTGTGTTTTGTGGTTTTGAGCATTTTATGTGATTCCATTTTCTCTACTTTATTAACATATCAATTATACTATGTTTACAATGAATCCAAGTCCATTTTTATATAACATGTATACCATGAGTATAAGAACACCTTTTTAATAACAAAATAATAATTCTTCCCTCCTGTCCTTTATATCTTTGCTGTCATTCATTTAACTTATACATCAGTATACATTATTGAACACATTTCTATTATAATTTTGAATAATATTATCTGTTGGATAAATTAAAAGTAACAAAAATTAAGGTTTTTTATTTTACCTCCTCCAGTTCCTTTCTTCATATAGACCCAAATTTTTTACCTACATTATTTTCCATTTCTCTAAGGAACTTCTTTTCACATTTCTTTCAAGGCAGGTGTACTGGCAACAAATTTCCTCAATTATTTTGTTTATCTGAGAAAAACCTTAATTCTCCTTCCCTTTTGAAGGATAATTCTACATAGGGAGAGGTGAGCTCTGGTCTGTGGGTTTTTAACACACAATTCTATGTTAGTGCTGTTGTTGCTTTTTCTCTCAACATTTTAAATATTTCACTCCAATCTCTTGCCTGCGCAGATTCTGAGAAATCAGATGCATTTTTTATCTTCCCTCTTCTATAATTTTTTTCCTCTGACTCCTTTCAGGATTTCTTCTTCATCTTTGCTTTTTATATAATTTGGAGGTATAGTTTCTTTGGCATTTGTCTTGCTCAATGTTTTCTTCCTAGATCTGTAGTTTAGTATCTGACTATAATTGAGGGGAGAATCTCAGTTATTGTTTCAGCATTTATTTTGAGTCTTTCTCCCTCTTTTCTCTTTTTGAAATTTCTATTACAAATATGTTACACCTTTTGTAGTTGATCTGCCATTCTTGGATATTTTATTCTTTTTGCTTTGTTTTGTTTTGTTTTTTATTTTGTTTTCCCAGTCTTTTTTTCTTCTTTGCTTTCCGTGTTGGAAGTTTCTATTGAGATATTCTTAAGCTCAGAAATTCTTTCCTCAGCTGCATCTAATCTACTAATAAGCCTCCCAAAGGTAGTCTTCATTTTGGTCACAGTTTTTTTTAATCTTTAGCATTTCTCTTTGGTCTTTCTTCAGTTTTCATCTCTGCTTCCATTGCCCACCTATGATTGCATGCTTTCCACTTTATCTATTAGAGACCTTAGCTTCTTGATCATAGATGTTTTAAGTTCCTGTTCTAATCATTTCACCATACCTGTCATTTTTGTGTCTAATTCTGATGTTGATCTTTCTGTTTTGACTTTTAGTAAGCCTTGTAATTCTTGCCTGACAACTAGATGTGATGTACTGGGTAAATTGTATAAATATGGCTATAATGTGACATTCAGGTTTGGAGGGGAGTGTTCTATACTCCTGTGAGGAGATCCCAGTGTTTCAGTGAGTCAGTACCTCTGTACTGTGAATGTCACACTTCCTTCTCAGTCCCGCCCACCATCCAGTGAAATAGGATGACTGGAGTAGGATGTCCTTCCACCATCTCAGAGGGAGAGAAACCCAGGAAGTTAGGATTTGTTAAATAATTACCCATCGGAGCAGAACTTGTTAAGAAGAAACAAATACTCTGGCTTAATCCAAACTGGATCTTTTTCTCCTCCCGCTTCTGAAGGCATGAGATGTTTCTCCAGTATTCACTATGAGAACCTGTAGGAACCCCTGGAGGAAAAGCTTACAGAAGTGTGGGGACTCCTGATGACTGGATGCCCCTGGAGGATTCAGCTCTCAGGCTATTAGTGCTGAGTCTCCACCAGGTAACTCATCAGTCGCAGTCCCTGTTTCCCTAGTCAGGCTCTGGTTTCCTCTGACGTTTGTGCTCAGGAGTTTCTGCTCTGGCAAGTGGTGATTCTCTGCATCGCTCGTAGGTCTCTCTAATTTGGAGATAGTGGTTTACACTGTAACCCCACCTCTCTGATAAATCTAAAAGTGGATGTCAATTTTTTCAGTTTCGTCAGTTGTTATTCATTGTTTAGATGGAGTAGCAATGTCCAGTTTCTTGACCAGAAATGAATGTTTACATGCCATTTAGATTCTAAATACTTTTGGCATTTCCTAATTATCTCCTCTGTATATTTTGGGGTCATCCTATCAATTTGGTTTTATTTTTTTATTCCTGGAAATTTTTTATTATTATTTATATGATTATTTCCTCATCTTTGCTTCTCCTGTTCTTGGCCATGAAATCACATTAACTGAACCTTGGTTCTATGGGTCTTAGCCTTTTCCTTTCTTATTCTTCCCTTCCTGTTTACCATTTGTCACCGTTTGGTTCTACTTCCTGTATGTGATGTTTATGTCTCCAACTCTTCTTTTGACTTCTTTTAATTTCACCTATCTTAATTTTAATTCCTAGTACTATTTTGTTTCTGGTTTTGTTTATATGTAGATTTTAAATCCTGATTTGTGAAGAAACTTAAGCAGGGAACAAAGTTCTCATCTTTTGGGAGATGGGGAGGTACTGCTGCTTCATTATGTTGGCTTTTGGGGAGAGGTTTCCCCTTTTATATAAAGGCCATTAAACATAAATTTTGCTTCATGCTCCTCTAAACTCACATCTCTTCCTTTCAAATGATACATGCTAACATGTTCATTTATTTCTTAAGTTCTGTGTGAGCTAATTAGCTCTGTTTTTCTCATCTTTCAGGTATGTTGTGGCTATTTCTTTAATCTAAAGTGTTCTTGTGCACTGTCTTAACCAAGAATACTCTCCCTTTACATCAAATCTTAAATGTTACTCCATCTCAAAGTGTTTCACTGTAAATGTTTCATCTACTTGACTCACCAACCACCACCAAACACCATAGATGATGCCCAATCTTCTGCCTGTTAGTCCAGTGTATGCCCAAGAGTAAGAAAGAACTTTTTGATGTTGATTGGATATGTCATTTCAGCAGGTTTACTGTTGTCACATAAATGCAAAGTACTATGGGGTACTGATTAAAATCATTCACTCAGAGGGGCCAGGTTACTTGTGTCTGCATAGTAGTTTTGCCATTGCCTAGACATATGCTCTTAGATGTGCTATTTAACAAAGCACATAGGTTTCCTCACGTATGAAATTGGGAAAATAATAGTAAAAAACTGGTAGGATGCATAAAAAATGTATTTATACACGTGGGGTGCATATGTTTGACTCATTACAATACACATGTGTTACTTTAAAAATTGATTATTTTGATTCACACTGAGTTAAACAGATCAAATCCAACTTTGCAAAGGTAAATTTCTGTCATCTCATAAGCCGTTCTAGAAACATGAATTAGTTTTACCTTATTCACAAATGGGAAATAGAAACCAAATAAGCAGAACAAAATTAAACCAACTTAAAAGATGGAAACTAATATTAATAGCAAGTTCATTAGTGTTGACTGGTACACTTCTTTTTTTTTTTTTTGCGGTACTGGGGATTGAACGCAGGGGCGTTCTACCTCCGCGCTACGCCCCCGGCCCTATTTTTTATAGTTTATTTTGAAACCGGGTCTCACGAAGTTGCGGAGGGCATCACTAAGGAGAGAGAGAGAGAGAGAGAGAGAGAGAGAAAGAAAGAGAGAGAGAGAAAGGGAGAGAGAGAAAGGGAGAGAGATAGAGAGCTGAGGCTGCCCACGAACCCGGATCCTCTGGTCTCTGCCTCCCAAAGTACTGGGATTACAAGCGTGCGCCACCACGCCCGGCGACTGATACATACTTTATTTCCTCTCAGGTTCATGAAGCTGGGGGGTCATTTTAGAGCTTTCTTTTTATGTTAACATACTGGTACTTTGCATCACAGACACAATAGAAGCAGAGCTTTTAAGCCATAAGCTTATGATGGCAATTGCACTCCTCAGCTTCACAGAAAGAGATCTTTGCATTTATTTCTAATTTTCAAGAAGTAAATTATAGGCAGTACTGGAATATGAATTTAAATGCATAAGAATAAAGATAGAAACATTTCTTCAAAAGTTATTGCTTGTATTACTTGGAAACATGTATATTTGCTAAGCATATATTTGCATGAGATAGAGCAAATATCCAGCCAGATTCATTGTAAAATAATGGAAGCAAAATGTATCAGCAAAATCCATCGAAGGAGAATAAAGCAAATGAAAAAATATGTATGGCGCACTCATTAACCATTCCCTGAAAACCTAGGCACCATCTGATTTTAAATTTTCCTTCCGATAAACCCCTAAAACTATGACAACAAAACCATAGGCTAGCTATTTGTTTTGCAAATTAAAACTTCACTAATTATATTTCAGTAATATCATGATATCCTTCCAAACTTAAAATTTAGAGCCCTTTGTTTGACAAGGGTTTATTTGTTTATAATAACTTTCTGAACTACCAACCAATTTTATTGCTTATGTGTTTCTATGTTTGGGAGCTAGCTCTATTTTATAGCTTTCTGTTCCCCTACTTTATTTTAGCAGTAAAAGGAAAGATAACAGACATGCTCTTCCCTGCTAGTTACCTTATGTGCTTTCATTCTCAAAAGTTTCAGTTGTCGCCCTTCAAACTTGCCCTCGCTTCAAGGTTGCGCTTAATGCTGAGTATGTGGATCATGTCACAAGGGGACTATATCTGTTCACAAGAAAAAGAAGTGAGTATTGTTTTATCATGAAACTGAAGTAAGTCAAAAGGAAATATTTAGGCCAGCTTCCTCTAGTCAGAAGCTTTATGTCAGAACAGATGATACATTTTAGATTTTAGATATGGGAAAAATGTTTTAGATTGAACAATGTGGTTTCTTCCACTGATTTTTACCTACCTAGAACTTCTGCTTAGCTTTCGGCTGAGATTCTAGAATATTTATAAATCCATTAAGGTGTGTTTCCTTAGAGAAATAATTATCATAGTTCAGGACTTAACATTTGAAGAAATCACCAATTTTCTAAGTGTTAGATGAATCTGAGAGGACAGTAGTGAAAATAGGATCCAGTTTATTTCAGTTCTCCCTAAATTTGTCCCTAAAGCAAACAGATCAGGTAGTGGAGGAGGAATGTGACATTTAGAGTGCTGGATAAACAGTTCATCGTTTGCCAAATAGAGCAAAGTGAGTCCTTTACTTCAACCTTCGTATCTTTTCTTTGCCTTCTCTTCTCTTGTTAATGACACTGGAAGAACAATGAGATTGAGACTTTTCATCATCATTTTCTCCTTTTTGAGCCTGGCTTAGGTGATGTTCACCAAAATTCATCTGAACGTTATTCGAGTAACTCATATAGTTAAAACTCTTGCTGGGCATTGAGACACACATGTAAGCCCAGTGCTTGGGAGGCGGAGGCAGGAGGATCACAATTTCAAGGCCAGACTCAGCAATTTAGCAAGACTCTCAGAAATTTAGTGAGACTCTGCTTCAAAATTTACAAATAGATAAAATAGGACTGGGGTGTAGCTCAGAGGTAGGATGCCTCTGGATTTAATCCCCAGTACCACAACAAAACAAAACAAAAGAAAAATATCCACGTATCTAGCCTCTTATATTCAATAAATGGTTCTTCAGCAAGCTCAACCACAATCAATATGTCCAATACTGAGGTCACAATCTTTATTCTGAAACCTGCTTCTTCTTTTCTCAATGTATCCATTACTCTTTCTTACGTCAGAAACCTAGAAGTCATTGTGGCATCCTTCTGGTCCCTTACCCATTCGAATCCAGTAAGTTGATAAGTCTTATTGGTGTTTTCTCATAATCAGCTCTCAAATCTGTCCTCTCGATTTCAGGCTTCATTGTATACACCATGACAGCAGCGCCATGCCTTTCTCCAAACCTGAACTAACTACCGGTTGTTTACCATGTATGTCATTTGTGACCTGTCTGGACTCATTTCATGAAGTTTCTTTGCAACAAGTACCAGATTCATGATCCTTTCACTTGTTCCAAAGCTCTAAGCATTTCCTGAAACAGGCTCTTAAGCCGGGCTTAGTGGCGCGCACTTGTAATCCCAGTATTTGGGAGGTTGAGACAGGAGGATTACAAGTTTGCCGCCAGCCTCAGCAACTCAGTGAGGCCCTCTGCAACTTAATGAGACCCTGTTTCAATAAACAATTAAATAAATAAAGATAGGGCTGGGGGTATAGCTCAGAGGAATAATGTCCCTGGGTTCAATCCCCAATACTACACACACACACACACACACACACACACACACACTCACAAACAACAACAACAGCAACAAAGAGGCTCTTAAACATGATTTTTTATAATATTCTTCCCTCTGTCTTTACTCATTCTCCTACATTTTATGACTTAAACATTACTCATTTTTGAGCTTAAATTTCATTACCTTAGAGAAGCCTCTTCTTACGTATCTGATGATATAATCACTCCCAGTTTTGTAATCATAAAGCATTCTGCAAGTTTCCTGTATATTACTCATTTACATAATTACATGTTCAATATTTGCCATTGCCACCTTCACTATACTCTACACCCTGTGAAGACAGAGATTAGTTCTGTGAACAGTGACTTGTTCTGTTACATTCCTTTTAAAATAATGCAGGAACAAATTAAAAATATGGGCTTTTGAAGAGAATTATACTGTGTCAATATTAACAGAACACTGAGATCATGAATATTCATGAAGGAAGCAAGGACAAGCTGGACCCTCTCAACTCCTCTGAATTATCAAAGGATAGCTATTACTTTATTTCTTCTTTCCACTTGTCACACAATTTCTCTGTAGGCAATCTCTACTGTTTATCCAAACTAGAAATTCTGGGAAACATATCTCCAGCTTAGAAATTTGTACAGTCTAACACCATTGCCCACCCTTGAAAAATTGGCATTCAGATATCATTCTCATAATTATATCATCTTTATGAAAAAACAATAGAAAAAAAGACATGCAAATACCATGTACACAACTGAAAACATGCTAACCTCCTCCCAAAAAGAGAATAAATAAAAGACATGTGTCACTTCATCCACCTTTGAATAATGTACATTTCTTTTCTACCTGAATCACACTACCCCTTGATAGCTTATATCTTCTTTTTATTTTTTTATTAGTGCATTGTAATCATACATCTTGATGGGTTTCAGGGTGGTAGAAGTATACATGCACACAACGGTCAATTAGCCCTCCCCCAATTCCCACCTCCATTCCCTCCCCCTTCCCTCTTTCTCATGCTCAGCATAGTAGTTGACTCTGGTATATTTGCGTATGTACATCCTGTGCATTAGGGTATATCTTAATATTGAAATATCACTTAATCGCTATTAACACATTTTATAAATAGGTGAGCAAGTGAAGGAAAACAATTGTGTGTGTTTACATACGTATGTATGCATATACAGACATAGGGTAGGTACAGCCTAAACACATATATGCATAGCATATATAAACATGATGTAAAAATATGTGATGTATGGATGTATGCAATATATACTGTGTATATATACTATATGCTCATGCACATGAACATATCCATTTATTTATATACCCATATGTGTCTGTGACCATGTAAATTTTTATATACATACCCCTGTATGTGTCAGATTGGATCATGAACTAGTTAGAAAAAAGATTATGTATTAATATTTTCCCTTAAATTGTACACACACACACACACACACACACACACACACACACACATTGTGCAAATAAATGCCACAGTCCTTTTTCTCTATAATTGTTCATATGATCCAGGATGCTATTTGATCTTCCTTCTTAATCTATATATCCCTTCACCTTGTCTTAGCCTCGGCTCCAATAACAAAATCCACAATGGGCTAAAGCAGCCGACACACATATTCCTCACAGTTCTGCAGGCTAGAAGCTCAAGATCAAAGCTCTACTAATTTGAGTTTGTGGCAAGGGAGCTTTTTGGCCTTGCAGATGCCCACCTCTCTCTGCGTCCTCACCTGGTGGAGAGAGAGTGGTTTCAATCCTTCTCTCTTCCTCTTCTTATAAAACCACTATTCCTGTCATAAAGGCTCCACCCCCAAGGCCACATCTAACCACAAATACCTCTTCCAAACTCTATTTTCAAGTACTATCACATTAGAAGACTGGGCTTCAATATATGAATTCAGGAGGGGAGCCCAGTTCCGCCCATAGCAGCCCTTACCAAGGACCTCAGCTAGTCATGGGTTCCTGCTTCATAGGTGACTCAGTTCTAGATCAGACTTCTGTTCCTGAATCGTCTGTGACACTGTTATTTTTTGCGTGTATGGGGCTAGTGCCATTTTCTATGGGCTCATCACAGGACATAAAAGTACTAAGAGGTGCCTGGGAGTTTTCCTCCATTCCAGAATATGCTTTTTAACTTCCATATTATAATACCAACAATTTCCCCTTAATGATCAAGATAATCAGACCTGTCTATGCCTGTTGGTTCACTAACATGAGAAGCACAAAATGATCAGGTAGCAGTTTCATTTTCCAGTCTAATGAAAACATTGCTGTGACCCTGAGTAGAAATATCCCTCCCAACAGAACAAAAATCCTTAGACCAGCAGAGTCCGAGCAGCAGTCATGAGAAACAGAATTTCCACTAGAGGATCATTAGAAGCAATCATGGGAGGAGCTGTGTACCTTTGCCCACTGTGACTCCTCGCCTTGTTAATCCTGGCTGTGGGAAGAACAGCATGATACACTGGCCCCTTATTCAGAACTGTCTCAGGTTGTCTCGTTTCCTAGAATAGTTGCCTCAGCCCTACAATGAAGTACCATATCTGAGTCTTTCCGTTTTTCTATCATGGCAGCTGTTTGGGGGTCATGGCAGACATGATAGTGCCAGTAAATTCCAAACTTATGAGGTCATCGCCACACATTATCTCCTGTAAGGTGAGAGGATGGTTTGAACGTAAGCACTGTGGGCAGGGAAGGCAAGCCTATATGCAGAAGAAATATCTATTCCTATGAGAACAACATGCTGCTTCCTCTGTTTTAGAAGTGGGCCCTTTATAGTCAGTCTCCCACCAGGGAGCTGGCTCTCCCCTTTTAGAGAATTATGCCCTAGCAGGGGCCCTGTATCAGTCTCTACCGCTGGCATTTTCCCACTCAGCGGTGATTCCACACAGATAAGCCGTGGTGAGTCAAGTTAACAAAGATGAGCTCATACATACTGCATTACAGCCATGGTGACAACTTTTTCCCTGAGCCCGTCAGATAAGGACAGGAGTAGCTGGAAAAAGAGACAAACTAACATCCACAGTGAAGTCACTTTATCCATCTGATGGTCAGGACCCTCTGCAGAGGGTGCTGTGTGGTGACCATTCTCAGGGAACACAATGTATTCATTCTCTGGACCCATTCAGAGAAACTCTTCACATACCACCTGTCACAAACTTTCTAATTATATTCTTTCCAAATCCAGGCAAAATGCTAGCTACACCTATAAGTCAGAGAAAAAATAAATTCTTCTGTTCATCTCCTTCCAGATAAACCTACGACCAGGTGCACTGCTCGCCATCTTGCCCACTGGGATGATTGCCCTAGAACCCTGTCCTTCAAGGTCACCTTTGAATGGTGTTTTAATGCTACAACTGTTACTATACATATTTGTGATTGTGTGTGTGTGTGTGTGTGTGTGTGTGTGTGTGTGTGTGTGTGGTACTGGGGATGGAGCCCAGGGTTGTTTGTCCACTGAGTGGCATCCCAGCCTTTTTAAATTTTTGTTTTGAAGTGACCTGTCCTTGTAGTCTGCCTAGATCCTCTGTATTCCAGTTATGTAGCACATTGTACTTACATTTTTATTTCACCTTAATATTTGATAATCATCTTAAAAACTATAAAGGGACAGACACCTCATTGTTGATCTACAGTGTATGCTAGAAGGTATTTGCAAAAATATATTAAGTAAAAGAGAATCTTAGAAACTCAAAGGATGGAAGTCAGTTTTTGCATCATTATTTGTTGTTACTCTTTTTTGAAAGCAGTGGTTTTTTTAAAAGACAAAGACAAAATGAAGTATAAATTTAAAAAGAAATTAATATGACTGTTTCCATTTTCAAATGTCCTGATGAGAAAGAAAAGAGAATTGAGGTCAGAGAGTACCATTTTTAGTGAAACAGGGGGACTAGTAGTAGTAAATAAATATGTGTTACTATATTTCATTGTTCCTATGTGCTTCTTTGGCTACAGTAAAAATTATAGAATATTCTATATTTTATGTAAAGAAAAAATAAATAGGAGTTGAATAAACCTCTGGTCTGGCCAATTTGAACAGATGCTTACTTTTGGAAATAGAACACCTGTCAAGTGCTTTGAAGTCAAATATACCTCATGACTTTAAATAGGGTTAAAAGTAGTCAAGGGAGCATTAAAAACTAATGGGTGAATAAATGAGATGAAGAGAATAAGATTTTGCAAATGTGGATGGAAGTCTTTGGAGTTCATATTAAAGTAATATTCTAGATGAAAGTAACGGTTCATCCACAAACAGCATGCAGTCCAAAAATGATTTTAATCAGGTTAAAAATGGTTTTTTATTCAACTTTGAAAATGTGCTTTTCACTTGTTCTTAGAATTCACTGTAGTGCAGGCACAATAATATGACCACCTTGCAAAGAGACAAATCTCAAGATAGATGAGCTGAGAAATTTGATAATCTTGATAATCTTCCATCTTCAAAAAATCACAAGGGATATAAAAGGCCCTATGAATAAATCCTGCTTATTTGGACTAGAGAGAAGAGGACTTGTACACATAGACTTTGGTTGCAGCTTTTAGGTTTTATTTGAAGTATCAATTACCATGTGTCCATTATTTCTAGAACTTAAATGTCCCTGGCCAAATGAGGTAGTATTATTTGGCTAAGTTTTCTAATGTTCACTGTTAGCAAAGAAACACTTTTTTTTCTTTGGCAATATCACCAGATATGGGTTATATATACCTACCAACAAAGTAAACATATTCGGAATACATTAATATAAAGGTAACATATATTTGATATACATATGCATACAGACATATGCATGTGTATGCTTACTTATATGTGTATGTAACATTCATGTGCCTTTGTGTCTTATATGCATGTCTGTATCTGTTATATGTGTGAGCATATTTGTTTTAGGATATTAAAAAGGAAACTTTTGGTTGTCTCTGATTTGAGGGGTGGGGAACAAAGCTGAGCATAAAGAGAAACTATTTACACTCATATTCTGAAATGGCCCAGCAAAGATTGGGATCAGAGCTTACCTAGTGCTTTCTGACAGACAGAAGCTGCGCCCTGGTGATATGCACAGTGCTTATTCTGTGAGGCAGTCCCTTTTCTTAGTCCCAGTGCACCACTGCACCTGAGCAGACTCTGTCCTGGAGATCCTGACACCTCTCAGAGGGGCACTGTCCTTCCTTCTTCTTGGACAGTGCTTTAGCCCCTTGTGAGGTATCTGCAAGGTCAATGATGCCTGTGCCCTCCTAAGAAGGGAGGGAGAGAGTGGCAGCAACACACAGCGAGGAAATGACAGGCAGCAGCCTATAGTCCCCTGCATGACAGGTATACGAGGGGTGAATTTTCTTGAGTTCAGTGGTTACTTGGGAAACAACTAGACTTGAGTGATTTTGCCAGTTTCTCCCTCCCCACCCAGGAGGATTGTTAGAGAAGAAAGCAACCCAAGCAAGTGCCTCTGGAGGGTTGAGTGTGGAAGAGGTTGAGTACAGTTGGTTTCCCAAATTAGGAAACTGGGAAGTTGGAAGCCCTAAAGGGACTTTGAAAAATTCTCATACATGCTCCACACAAAGGGCCAGCATTTGAAATAGCTGCAACATTCAAGTTAGTCTTGGAGAAACAGCCACATCCTGCAGTTAAGAGCAATCTGATATTTTTCTAGCACACTTCCCTGTCCACATGGTAATACGCGAGGACTTAGAAGAGGACCATGGAGAGGACACACAGGGCCAGAATCTTGCACACCTGCTTTGTAGCCCTCTTGCTCCCCCCTGAGAAGGCAGGCAGAGAGAGCTCTGACTCAGAAAGAAAACTGGAGAACTGAAAAGGAAAGACTAGATTTTTTATTAACTTGAAATCAACTTGGAAATTATACAATCTGTCCAAAGTAGCAGCTTGCTTGAGAGATAAATGTAAATTTACATATCATAGTAAATAGTCCGTGATAATTTTTATATGAAAATGGAAGAAGTAGGCCAATGAAGGGGAGCAGGGACCTTCTTTTCAGTTATTATGCTACAGGCACTTTTAAAAAATGTTTTTCCTGCATGTGCAGTAGCTCTGTCACGCAGAATTACTCTGTTTAAAGAGTCGCTGCTTTAAAATAGCTAAGATAGTTTAGCTATTTATCTGGAAGTTTGTAAAATTATATTCAGCTCTGCAGCCTGTGATGTAAACCAAGGACAGCTAAATGCTGGCATTGTTCTAATTTAAATCTGCCTTATGGACCAATACCTCAGAAATGTATTCGCTGTTGTAAATGTAGGAATTGTGGTTGCCTGTGCTTATGTACATACACTACATTGACATATACATATAAGACTATATTTAGTATGTGGAAGAAAATCATGCACCTTCTAAAAAGAATACAGAACAAATAGATGTGAGTTTTTTACATTGTAAAATACATCAAATACTGTAAAGAGAGATAGGTAAGTGTGTGTTTATCATTAGTAGAAAACTAATGTAATAATAAGTCTTTTAAAAATTCCACAAAATACCAATATGCACTACCTTATTCTCTTTTGTATTGTTTATCACTAAGGCTATCATGCTGCTAGGACCATATAACCTACTTGTGTATTTGTCTCTAATTTGTGCCTTTAAATCTATGAACAGAGGAAACTTAAACTGAAGTAAGAAAAGTAGAAGAATGTTTATCATCTTTCTGGTATTTATGTGTTGTGTCTCTCCCTGTTCTCCTTTTATAATTAAAAGAAGGAAAAAAACTCAGATGGGAAAAACTCAGATAGGGATGGAAAAAGTGAATAAATAAAGATGAGAAAATAAGATTAAAATAAATTATTTTAGCATAAAACCTATATTGTTTTGTAAGAGTCGTTAAATAAGTGTTTTACAAATGAATAAATATTCAACATGTGTGTAAAGTAAAAATTGTCTTGGACTGATAAATACTGACTTCTACAGTGTTAAAAATATTGGTGGTCATGAATGTGTGGGCTTTTCCTTGGCTTATTGCCACTAAACACATGGCCAGAAATTTTTTTTATTTTCTTTATTTTAAGGACAGCAAAAAGGAAAGCAGTTTTCAAAATATTGCATCCTCTGTTATTTTCCATAGGGGAGCCAAGCTACTGGAGAATATTATTGCATTGTTATTTATTTCAAATGCTTTTTTTTCCCCTGTAGCTTCAGGTTTCAATATTAAATTGTGTATGTCACCTCTGAATGTCCTTGGTGGTCCCAGATAGGGTTTTCTATGTATTATATAATGGAGTCTAAATTTTACAAATTAATCAGAATCACAAATGTTTGCATAATTTCCATGATCTCAGATAGTTCTTCCATCAAGTGCAACTTTCTCCCCTTTTCCATGGATAGACAAAACAATGCTCACAGTGGAAAGGAAAGTGAGCAAATTTACTGATTATTGGAGCAGGTATAATGTTATAGGCAAGATTTTCTTTTTTTATAAGGATAGATCTTTTTTTGAAAGGAGGGGACTTTTCATGAAAGAAGAAATGCTTTCCAATATATATTTTTGGCATTAAGCAATATATATTTGACTTATAAGATAACAATCACAATAACTTCAATAGCAATGCCTGTATGATCAGTGTAGTAGCTGTCTCTTTTTATGTTAACTTTATACTTATTTTCAGTCCTTGCAGCCAGTGTCAACCAGCTGGCTTTTTACATAGGGGTGTTGAACCATATTTTCCATACAAGCAAGCTCAGATACTTTCTTACAGTATATGCATTCTTGGAGGAAGGACTATAATTTGGGGCTAAATATGAAACAGACCTTTTCCTTTATAACTGCAGCTATTAAATTGGACAGAAAGAAATAGTCAAGCTCACCCAAGCTATTTCTGTGGAGGGACCTTGACAATGATCAGTTTTTTTCTTCCTGATCTAAATGCTTTGTGAACCTATAGCAATAGCCCTTGCTGAGGTCTTTCGATTGAACTCCCCTGGCTTCAGCTAATTCAATTCCTAACCAGCAGGTATTGCTAAGGCATGCTGTGTGCACATATTCCTAGCTTTGATAATGCAGAAGGGGAACAGCCAAAGAGTCACCAAATCAAGACAAACATGCTGTTCTTGCTATAAATAGTCACATTATCCTGGCATTGTGTTTCTTCTTAATTCCTCCTCTCTTTCATTCATCCATATAATCCCAATCTGTAATTTTAATTTTATGATTACTGGGAAGGGTGATTTGGGCATGTGCATTAACCACAGAAGGCAACTTGAAGAGGTACATTAATTATAGAACACCAGTCTTATTGGATAGAAATATCCAGTAACTTACTAAGTGCTCCATAAAGTCTGGAAAAATAGTAAAAAAAAAAAAAGAAAAAAAACTGGATCAATCTGTTAGGTTGATTGCAAATCAGCCTATATTAATAGAAATTACAAGAATGGATATGATGTTTTCTTACCGGTGTTAAAGCAGTGGTAATACTAAGAAGTTCAAGCAAAGAGTATGTACATTAATGACCAAATATTTCTAAATACTTTTGTTCTTTTATAAAAGGAGTTAATAAAAAATACTGTCAGTGGCTGGGTGTGATGGCGCATGCCTGTAATCCTAGTACTCGGGAGACTGAGACAGGAGGATCACAAGTTCCAGGCCAGCCTTAGCAGTTTTGTGAGACCCTATTTAAAATAAAAAATAATAAAGGGCTGGGGGTATAGCTTAAAGGTAGAATGCCCCTTAGTTCAATCCCCAGTACTAGTATATACCCAGTACCAATATATATAGTTAATGGATTGGGACCAAGATGGTGACTGAGTAAAATGCACCAGCGATCCTCTCCCCATAAAGACACCCATTTGAACAGCTGTTCACATACCACACTACTTTCACAAGAGCTAAGGAATCCATGAGAGACCATGGTGTCTGGTTTTGGTATAATGATAATAAAAGACACGTTGAAGAAAGCAGGAAGGAGTTGTCCACGTCACCCCTTCCCCATTCCAAGTAGACCAGCTTGAAGAGAGAGGGCTTCAATTTGGGAGAGGAAAAGATAATTGAAAAAGTCTTGGACTTGAAACCCAGTCCCAGACTTGCCACCGTGGCACTCAGTGCTGGGCACGGCCCTTGGCCCTCTGCCTCCAGGCCAACACACAAAGACTGAGCCTCTGGACCCTCCTCATCAAGGTGGCCAAGGGACAGATGCCACCATCCCTCTCCCAACCCAAAGCAACAAAACAAAGAGTAAGACACCACCTGCTGGAGAGTATGGGAGAGAAGGGCTTTACCCTGGAGCCCAGTGCATCAGCCTCAGTGACACTCAGCATCAGGGAGAAAGCAAAGGCACCATCACCCGGCCAGGGCTCACAGGGTGAGCCTCTAGGCCTTCCCCAGAATGAAGAAGAAACCTGAAACCCAATGGGATGGACTGGTATTTTGCCCTGTATCTTTGCCAGCTGCAACATGAGCCTGGTGCACCCCTGACACTATACAGATCCCTGTGGCTGTGAGACTCAGGTGTGGCCCAGTATAGCATCAACCTGGATGGCCAAGAGACTACTTTTACCACCCTCCTCCCGAGCTCAGGCATCACCGTGAAGAACAAGGCTCATTTAACTGCCAGGTATAGGCAGGAAAGTGAAAGTGTCTTGGAAGTTAGCATAGAGCTAGGGAAATTTAGCACAGTTCAGATCCTGTTGGTCCCTGTCTCCTGTGCAGTGCCTAAAGATAGAGCCTCTGGGCCTGCCCTGGTGCCAAATGGACACACATGGCCCCAGATAATCAAATTTCTCTTCTAGCCAGCACAACTTGTGGGTGGTTTGCAACTGTCTGGGCTGTGAGTCCACCTCAGTAGTAGTAAGCCTATAATAGCACGGGCCTTGTTCTTGTTTTTGTGCCATGCTGGTCTTGAAAGGTTGTGGGTTCCAGGTATTACCCAGTGTCATAGCATTAATAGTAATGGTATTGCCTGTCCCTTTCCTCCTCCTACACCAGGCAGCACAACATGAACAATTACTGGAGGGAAGAAAAAGGAGGTGGGTTATGTGTTGTTGCTTAGGGACTAGAGTTGAGTCCTCCATGGTGAGCTTCAGAGACAGTGAAATCCTTTGGTTCCTGAGCATGGTACAGTGAACAAGGATAAGATATATATCTGAGTCTACCCTGACCACAGGAAGAAGCAAGCAGAGATGGACAACTCTTTTTTTAGATACTTCTTCTGAACAGCATACAAATTGTGGATTTGGTACAAACATGAGCTTAGAATGCCCTCTATTGCCAAAATAGTGACAAAACACCAACAGTGGATGTGCAATAACTTTGGATTTAAGATGCCATCTAGTGGTAAAATGGTGGAAGTGTACACAGACTCACAGGAAATAGACTGCTTAGAATTTCTGTAAGGATTGACAAAAAGATTCATTATAAAGACTGAAATGAAAAATTATTCCTTCAATGTGAAGACAATGTTATGTGACAAAAGACATCAACAACTTTCAGGGAATAACAGCCTCGCCTAATGGTCAAAATAAGGCACCAGAGAGCAACCATATAGTCATCAATATCTGAAAACTCTCAGGTAGAGAATTTAAAATAGCTGTCTTAAGGAAACTCAGTACCTTCAAGATGACACAGATAGATGATTTAATACTCTAACAGAAAAACTTAACAAATATATTAAAGTAAGTTAACAATTAAACATAAATATTTGAGCTGAAAAATATAACTCACAAAATTAAAAATATGACACAAGGCATCAATAGTGGAAGAGATTAAATAGAAGAAAGGATTAGTGAGCTCAAAGGCAGCCTATTTGAAAATGTATAATCAAAAGAGAAAAAAAGTAAAATAACAAAAAGCTTACTAAAATTTTGGGAGAGGATTAAAAGAGCAAACATTTGAGTCACTAGGTTGAAAAGTAGATTCAAACTTTAAGATAAGATCTGAAAGCATGAACATTCTAGAACATATGAGGGAAATGCTTTAAGACAATGGAATGGGCAAATTGGCAAGTTTTTTTTATTGGTGCATTGTAATCTTACATCTTGATGAAATTCAGGGTGATAGAGGCATACATGCACACTGTACTCATTGAGTCCTCCCCCAGTTCGTACACCACCCTCTTTACCTCTCTACCTTCCCGTGATCAACACAGTGATTGGCATTGATAAGTTTGTGTATGTACATCATGGCCATTGAGGTGTTTCCCTCTTCAAGTCTTCCTCCTCCTTCCATCTCCCTCAGTTAGGTCCCCTCCTTCACTCAACTAAGGTTTCTCCTCCTTTGTCTGGAGTCCCTCTTGTGTTCCAATTTCTCCCTATCTTCCAGATATGAGGGAGAACATCTGGGCTTTCACTTTTTGTGACCGACTAATCTCACTTAACATAATATTCTCGTTCCATCCATTTCCCTGCAAATTACGTAATTTTGTTCTTATTTCTGGTTGCCTAGAATTCCATTGTGTATATACCCCATAATTTTGTAATCCATTCATCTCTTGATGAACAGCTTGGCTGGTTCCATAGTTTGGCAATTATGAATTGTGCATCTATAAACATAGATATACATGCATTACTATGGTAGTCTGGTTTTAATTTTTTTTGGTAGATACCCAGGAGTGATATAGCTGGATCTTATGGTAGTTTCATTCCCTTTCATCTGAGGACCCTCCACTTGTTTCCAAAGTGGTTGCACTAATTTGCAATCCCACCAACAATGTATCAGAGGTCCTACTTCTCTACATCTTTGCCAGCATTTATTATTGTTTGTATTTTTAATGATTGCCATTCTAATTGGGGTTAGATGAAATCTCAGGGTAGTTTTTGATTTGTATCTCTGATTGCTAATGATGTTGAACATTTTTTCATATATTTACTGACCATTTGTATTTCTTCTTTTGTGAAGTGTCTATTTAGTTCACTTGCCCATTTTTTATTGTGTTATTTGTTTTTTTTTGGTGGTGAGTTTCTTGAATTCTTTATATATTCTAGATATTAGTCCTCTATCCTAGGAGTATCTGACAAATATCTTCTCCCATTCTGCCAGCTCTCTGTTGAAGTTCTTGATAGTTTCCTTTGCTGCACAGAAGCTCTTCAGTTTAATGAAATTCCACATATTAATCTTTGTTTTATTTTTTTGTGTCTTTGGGATCTTGTTGAGGAAGTT
Source organism: Glis glis (assembly GCA_004027185.1). NCBI lineage: Eukaryota > Metazoa > Chordata > Mammalia > Rodentia > Gliridae > Glis > Glis glis. Next base: position 31,820 of record PVJS01006526.1, on the reverse strand, counting down.
TTTACCCATATCTATGTGTTGGAGTGTTGGTCCTATGCCCTCTTCATGTAACTGTAAAGTCTCTGGTCTGATTTCCAGGTCTTTGGTCCATCTTTAATTGACTTTTGTGCAGGGTAAGAAAGTGGTATTTATTTACATTTTTCTGCATATGGATAACCAATTTTGTCAACAAAATTTGATGAAAAGGCTATCTTTTTTTCCAGTGTATGTTTTTGGCCCCTTTGTCAAAAATCAATTGGTTGTTAAGTGTGTGGATTTGTTTCTGAGTCTTCAATTCTGCTCCATTGGTCTATGTGTCTGCTTTTGTTCCAATACCATGCTCTTTTTATTAACAGGGCTCTGTAATATAGTTTGAAGTCAGGTATTGTGATTCCTCCTTCATGATTCTTATTGCTGAAAACAACTTTGGCTCTTCTGGGTCTTTTTTTGTTCCAAATGAATTTAAGGACTGATTTTTCTATATCTGTGAAGAATATTCATGGTATTTTAATGGGGATTGCAATGAATCTGTAGATCACTTTTGGAAGGACGGCCATTTAGATAATATTTATTCTGCCTATCCAAGAGTATGGGAGATCCATCTTCTTCAATTTTTTTTTTAGTGGTTTCTAATTTTCATTGTAGAGGTCTTTAACCTCTGTGGTTGTTGTTTTTTTTTCTATTTTTGTTGTTGTTTATGAGGTTATTGTGAATTTATTGTGAATTGAAATTTTTTCTGGATTTCTTTTTCAGTGGATTTATGGTTAGCATATAGAAAAGCATCTGATTTTTTTTAGATAGATTTTGTGTCCAGACACTTTACTGAATTTGTTAATCAGTTCAAAAAATCTTTTGGTTGAGTTTATTAGGTCTTCTATGTATAAGATCATGTCATCTGCAAATAGAGATAGTTTTAGTTCTTCTTTACCTATTTGTACTCCTTTGATTCCTTCTCTCACCTTATTGCTCTGGCTAGTGTCTCAAGTACTATATTGAAAAGGAGAGATGATAGTGGGCATCTTTGTCTTGTTCCTGATAAAGGGAATTCTCGTAGTTTTTCCGCATTCAATATGATGTTGGGCTGTGGGTTTTTTGTATATTTCCTTTATGATTTTGAGGTAAGTTCCTTCCATTCTAATTCTCTGCAGTGTTTTTAGCATGAATGGGTGTTGGATTTTGCTGAATACTTTTTCAGCATCTATTGAAATGATCATCTGATTTTTGTCTTTAGTTCTGTTTATGTGGTGGATTACATGGATTGTTTTTCATATGTTGAACCAGCCTTGCATCCCTGGGATGAACCTGACTTGGTCGTGGTGTATAATTTTATTGATATGGTTTTGAATGTGCTCTGCTAGTATTTTGTTTAGAAGTTTTACATCTAAGTTCATCAATGATGTTTGTCTGTAGTCTTCTTTTCTTGAGCTGTCTTTATTTGGGTTTGGTATTAATGTGATTCTGGCTTCATAGAATGTGTTTGGAAGAATCCCATCTCTTTCTATTTCATGGAATATATTGAGAAGTATTGGGATTAGATCTTCCTTAAAAGTTTTAAAAAATTTGGCTGGGAAATCATCTGGACCTGGGCTTTTCTCTGATGGTAGGCTTTTTATTGCTTTTTCAATCTCTTTGATTGCTTTGGTTGGTTTAAATTTTCTATATCTTCTTGATTCAATTTAGGAAGGTTGCATGAGTTTAGAAATTTATCAATTTCTTCTAGGTTTTCCATTTTGTTGGAGTGTAGTTTTCAAAATATTTTCTGATGATACTCTGCATTTCTGTGCTGTCTGGCAATATCGCCTTTTTCATCTCTTACTTTAGTTTTTTTTTGGGTTTATTCTCTCTTTCTTTTAATTAGTTTGGCTAATGATTTTTCTTTTATATTTATTTAAATATATTCATTTATTGGTGCATTGTAGTTATACATTTTGATAAGTGTCAGGGTATCAGAAGCATGCATGCACACACTGCTCATTTAGCCATCCCTCAAATCCCACCCTGTTCCCTCCCCCTTCCCTCTTTTTCATGCTCAGCTAATGGTTTTTCTATCTTGTTTACTTTTTCAAGAAACCAACTTTTGGTTTTGTTGATTTTTTATATTTTTTTTGTTTTCTACTTCATTGATTTCTGCCTCTGATTTTAATTATTTCCTGTGTTCTACTGGCTTTGGGATTAGACTGTTTTTCTTTTTCAAGGGCTTTGAGGTGTTTCATTAATTTGTTTACTTGGTTATTTTCTGTTCTTCTTAAGTGAGTACTCAGTGCTATGAATTCTCCTCTTAGTATTGCCCTCAAAGTGTCCCAGAGATTTTGATACGTTGTGTCTCTATTTTCATTTGTTCCTAGGAATTTTTTTATTTCTCCCCTTATTTCTTCTATGATCCATTCCTCATTCAGTAGTGTGGTATTCATTCTCCACGTATTTATGAAGTTTATCTGGGTCTTCTTATTGTTGATTTCTAATATCATTACATTATTGCCTGAAAAGATGCAGGAAATTATGTCACATTTTTAAAATTTGCTAGTGCTTGCTTTGTGGCCCAGGATATGGTCTATTTTTGAGAAGGTTCCATGAGAAGCTGAAAAGAATATATATTTATCTGTAGTTGGATGGAATATTCTGTATATGTCGAATAGGTCCATTTGGTTTATGGTGTACTTTAGGTCTGAGGCATCTTTGCTAACCTTTTTTCTAGAAGATCAGTCTAGTGGTGTGAGAGGAGTGTTGAAGTCTTCCAGTATTATTGTATTGGGTTCTATATGGGACTTATGTCATGAAGAGTTTGTTTTATAAAAGTGGTTGCACCTATGTTCAGAGCATAAATGTTGACTCTTCTTATATCCTGTTGTTGGATTATTCCTTTTACCAATAAGAAATTACCTGCTTTGTCTCTTCTAACATGTTTAGGCTTGGTATCTATTTTGTCTGATATGAGAGTTGCTACCCCTGTTTGTCTTTGAGTTCCATTGGCATGGATTAACTGATTCCATCCCTTCACCTTTAGTTTGTGAATATCTTTATCTGTAAGGTGCATTTCTTGCTAACAGAATATATGTAATTATGATATTTAATTCATTTTGCCTCTTTATGTCTTTTTCCAACAGGGAGTTGAGGTATTCTGTGTAATTACTGAGAGATGATTTTTAATTCCTAACATTTTGAGTTGTAATTTATGTTTAAGATAGTGTTTGCTATTCTTTGCTTAATTGTTCATTTGATGGAAAACATCCTTTCTCTGATTCTGGCATTTATTTTTTATTTCTTCTTTGTAATTTTTTCTTTGAGTATTTTCTCTAGTGCTGGTTTGGAAGACATAAATTCTTTCAGCTTCTGTTTGTCATGGAGGATTTTTGTTTCTCCATCAGATTCAAACCAAAAAACAAAACAGCAACAAAACAATCAAACCAAACAGCAACAAAAACAAAGACTTTATTACAAAGAATTTCATATAGCCCACATATTAAATGCTGATTATGCAAGGTGACTTATTGAGAGAAGAGAAGAAGAAAATTGGTAGCCAGGTGTGGTGGTGCACACTTGTAATCCCAGTACTTGGGAGGCTGAGACAGGAGGATCCAGGTTCGTGGCCAGCCTCAGCTACTTAGTGAGGCCCTCCACAACTTAGTGAGACCCTGTTTCAAAATAAAGAATAAAAATTAGAGCTGGGGGTGTAACTCGGAGGTAGAATGCCCCTGGGTTCAATCCCCAGTACCACACAAAAAAAAAAAGAAAATTGGTATTGGGATTCACCCTGGTGGAATTCATCAACTGAAGTTTATCCAAAAAATACAGGTGCACACCTTTGGTGTTAGTTTATTCTGGGAACAACAGGGAGTTGGGGGGATGCAAAGGAAGGCAAATAGAATGAGTACTAAAGACACATTTTTTAATTTAGAAAAATGAAATCCTTGATATCCATATTTGTATTCAATCTATTCACACTTACTTAAAAATAATATTTATCTACTTTTAGATGCAAGGTACTCTCACACAGGATAATTTAACCTACAAAGTGGGCTCATACTAGAAAAAGAATACTGTGATCAAAGCAGTGATTTCTCATGTTAACTACAAATGGCTCATATGTGTTCTTATTTCAAATGTATATAAAGTTATTCCTTCATAATATACAGTGTACATTGAAACTAAGAGAAGAATGGGTGACCATATTTGGAGTAAAGCTGATGAGTCCCCACCTCAATCCATAGGACAGCAGTGATTATCTAGTCCAACTTCTGTATTCTGCAGCTGGGAAAACTGAATTTTCACACAACACAAGGCATTTCCTCAGGGTTGACAGCAGATGAATGGTTCTAGGTTTAATGAGTATGGACACAGTGTGTAAATCACTCATATTTTATCACCACCTTATATCACAGTACCTGATACAATGCAAATATTGTATGAATATTTTGGGTCATCCGATGAATGAAAGAATGAATACATGAATGACTGAATGAATGAATGAGACAATGACAGAGCTAGGCAAGACTCTATTACCAGGAATATGAGTTTGTTGGCATCTGCAAGATGACGACTTGTTTTATAACTACAGTGCCTCGTTCTTTTTTGACCCATGATGTTAAAGAAATGGTTCCAGCAGCAGCTGATACACCATGAGACATTTTGAAATAACTTCGATTCTTTGTAACTTTTGTAATTTACCAGTGGTCTGGCTTCTCAGGGTAGTTACAGTTGTTTTAAGTGAGGCTCTGCCAGTGCTACTATGGGCCACTCAGCTCTTTGAACTGCCCTGGATAGAACAGAACTCACATCTATATCATGTCTTCAGTATTGGTGGTGGGCAGACCCTTGCTTCTACCCTCCCCCTAGATGCTTGAACAGTCAGTAGCAAGTACTTGAAGCAAAAACAGGGTTCATTATAAAGGCAGTTTGCAGAAGTAAAGAAGAACAAAAGATCAAGAAAAGTAAAAAGAACTATGAATATATTTGAACTACTTGATGAAAGAAGAGAAGCTATAAAATTGGTCATATTGTAAAAGTATATGTAGGTCTTGAAGAAATCTACAAATGATTGGACAATATTTTTTCAACTGTAGGGCAAACTGAAGACATCAACAGCAGCTGTTGGTGTGTAAACAAGGCAAATGTAAGTGAAAGAAGATCAGACACCTCCCACTAGGATTCTTGGAAGCCACTCCCTGCAGATTTCAGTGAGTAATTGAGAGTAACATGTAAAGTGGCAGGAGACTGTCTGGGCAGTGGCGTCTGTGTCCCACAGAGTCAGGTTCAAGTGCAAGAGAGGTCTTTGTAAACAAAGTTCATGGCAGTGCTCTGTGACAGAATTTGGGTCATTAAGACTACATAGGGACCCAGGTAAACTTACAGCCTCCTTCAGCAGTATAGTAAGGAAGAGTTTGCACCCCCATTGGGAGATTTGAAGGTTGAGAATAGTAGGGAAAGTCTTCCCCATGAATGGCAGTGCTGTGCAGGGGGGCGGATCTTTCACCTTCATAGTCAATGGGCAGATGCTCTCTGGGAACATTTTAATAGTCAACGCATCACCTGGAAAGTGGGAATACATACTAGTTACTCTTCTGGGATGAGAGGAGAGGGCACTGTAGTTAGCTGATAAGGTGTCATCAATGGTGTTGGGGTCTTTCAACCCAAGTGTTTGAAGCATCCAGGGGTACACAGGGGGTCCAAGTAGTTCTTTGCAGTTAGCAAACTCACTAGAGAGGTTTCTCTCAGCATTTTTGGGATGGGGATCTCAGCAGGTTGAGTAACCCTACTCTTCATGTTTCCTCTTCCCCTTCCTGAATTTTCCACATACTTTAGAAAACTCATCTGATGACAGCAATTTCTTAGCCTTTTCTTCAAGATATTTAGCCAATGCTATTGCCAGAGGTGGTATTCTCTTCATGTAGCCTACTGAGTTCTTCTTCCTTCTGGACCAGATATCTTGGAGCTGTTTATTCCTGTAGAGCTTGAGGAGAGAGGAGCCTCTCCCCATGAACAGGAATCCAGAACAGGAAAATTCAAGTCACAGGATGATTCCTGTGCCTATGGTGCTTGTTGGAGCTCACTGTTGTCCAGACCAGCATCCCAGAAAGAGACCCAAGTCTCCATGGAAACAGCAACACTAGCTTCTGATATTGTAGTGGAATACGGGCAATTATAGCTCTGGCCTCCTGCAAAATACTGCTTGGCAAGGCAGAATGGTGTTCATCTTGCAGTGGAAGAAACTGAGCCCACTCTTAACTTTTTCCTAAAGCCACTGGGAGCTTTAAATGAAAATATATAATCAGAAGAGAAAAAAAGTAAAACAACAAAAAAACTTACTAAAAATTTGGAAAAGGATTAAAAGAGCAAATATTTGAATCACTAGGTTGAAAAGTAGATTCAAAACTTTAAGGTGAGATCTGAAATCATGAACATGCTAGAAGAAAATATGAGGGAAATGCTTTAGGGCAATGGAATGGGCAAATTGGCAAGTTTTTTTAAGACCTTAAAATTATAGGAAACAAAAACAAAACAAACAAATGGGATTGCATCAACCCATAAAGTTTTAGCACATCAAAAGACACAGTAAGCAGAGTACAGAGACAACCTTCAGAATGGGAAAACACATTTGCAAACTCTACATCTGACAAGTGGCTAATATCCAGTGTACATAAGGAACTCAAACAACTGAATAGGAGAAAAACCCAAATAATCGGATTAAAAAGCAATCAGTAAATACATACTTCTCAAAAGAAGGTGCTCAAGTGGTCAATAGGTGTGTGAGAGAATACTCAAGAAAATGCTGATCATTTGGAAAGATGCAAAGCAATACCACAATGAGGTATCACTTCACTTGAGCTAGAATTGCCAGTGTCATCAAATAAAAGATAAATGTTCCTGAGGAGATGCAGAAAGGGAACCCTTGCACAGTGCTAATTAAAATGTAATTAAAATAATCATTATGTTAAATAGCTTGAAGATTCCTCAAATATATATATATATATATATATATATATATATATATATATAACTGCTATACTATCTGTCAGCCCCACTGATGTTTATATATCCTCAGGAAATTAAATCACTTTGCCAAAGAGACATTTGCACTCCTGTGTTTAGTGTAGCATTATTCACAATAGCCAAGAAATGGAAACAACCTGTTCATAGACTCCTGAGTAGATAAAGAAAATGGGTAATGTATAAACAATAAAATCCTATTCAGCAATAGAAATGATGAAATCCTGTCATTTGCAGCAATAGGATGGAGCCAGAGATCGATATGTTGAGTGAAATAAGCCAGTCACAGAAAAATGAGTGCCTCGTGATCTCACTCACATGTGAAATCTAAAACAGTTCATCTCATAGAAGTTGATAGTGGTTATCAGAGGTTGGGAAAGTAAAGGGAAGAGAGAACTGTGGAGAGTTCAGTTAACAGGTATTAAGTTACAGGTACATAGGAGAAAGAAGTTCTCCTGTTCTTTGCACTAAAGGGGGACTATAGGTAACAGTAATGGGCAGCATATTTGAAATAAATGTAGAAGAAAGGATTTTGAAAGTTTTTACTATTGACATAAGTATTTGAGAAGATATATATGTTTTCCTTTTTTTTGATCATTACCTAATGTGTGCATGCAATAAAACATCACATCCTACCCCATTAACAGGTAAAATTTTCATGTATCAGTTAAACAATTTAAAAATAGAAAAATTTTAAAATACTATCAGTGAAGCTTATTCTGTGATTTTTTTCAAGCAAGCTATTCCTAAAGGACATTCAGCAGTGGAGCCATGGAATGACTTCTGCTATAATTTAATCATATCTATTAAATATTTCAGCATAATAACATGGACAAAACATCAAAATTAAAGTTGTAGAATGTAAAATATTTTATTGGTACTTAAGTGCAATTTAAAATAGCTTTTAACAATTACAAGAACTCTGGTCTAGCACTCTCAGGCATAAATATTTTCTGTATGCATCAATAATGAACATAATTTCCCCCCCTCACCGCTAAGTAGGGAAAGTTGTAAACTTGCCATTGTATTATCTTATAAGCCAGCTGAGAGAGTGAAAAGAGCTCTCATATTCTTCAGAGGGCTAGAAGGCAACTAAAATAGTTCTCAGTGAACAACACTATTCTTTCATTCTCACACAATCATCTCTTCTTGATATTAAATGCTTTAATAATGTGGGATTTGTTTGATGTACAAAACCTGAGAAAGAATTTTTTGGACTCAATTAAAATATAAATCTTCTCAGTGAAGATAGGTGGTTTTGATTTCTGTCATACAAGTACACATGGTGAAAATATGGATTATTTATTTAGTTGAGAGTTTAAATTTTATTCAAAACCATGATCTATGAAACCTTGTCAACGGAGTACATAGACAACCTACACAGTAGAACAAATTTGAAAACTATATATCTGATAGAGGTTAGTATCCAGAATGCATGATAAAATCAAGCAATCAATAGCAAATCTCCCAAATAATTTGATTTAAAAATGGGCAATAAAGCTATTAATAGAAATATCTAGGAGATGTTGACAAGATGGCATCAGAGTAAGGACACTGAGAGGAGCCTGTCTCTAAGTTGTCTCGGGTGCTCCGAACTGAACAGCCATACACATCCCACATGACTTTCGTGGGAGATAGGAACTAAAGACAATAACATTTAAGAATACATAGAAGCCTACCGATTAACACCCAGGCTGAAAAAAGGTAAAAAAAGGGGCAACCAACCAGAGATGGGAGGACAATAACCCCGTCCCGGACTGGGTCGCCAGACCAGGAGGAACCTTCAGAAGATCCGAAAAATCTTATAACCATCAATCTGAGGCCTTGCTCACAGACATCGGGATCATCAGCCACAAAATCCCACAGCCCCAGGACAAAAAGACGGAGAAGGTAGACTACATTCACTTCCATCGCAATCCACTGGTCCTCTGCACACTCAGAAGGAGAGGTGAATGCTGCAACCTCACAGGATAACTGAAAAGAGCCCCGCCCCCGGAAAAGGAGAGAGGGTGGGGACACAAGCAGTCTATTCCTCAGGATAATCTGAGGAATAGAGCAGGTCTGAAAGTTGCAGACCAACACAGCCTTCTCTGGGGAGCGCGGCATCCCTGCCTATGCCTAGAACAGCCCCGGAGGGACCTGGAGAGACTCAGTGGCAAGCAGAGGCAGGAAGCTGAAAGCGCCAGCGTTCCCTGCCTGCAACCCAGACAGCCTGGGAGGGACTCGCTCTAAACAGGAGGAGAGTGCAGGCATTACTGGCCTGCACCCAGGCGGAGGGAAAGAGGGACGCAGACAGCAGAGAGACGCAGCCTTCCCCCTCCCCCTCAGCTCCCAGGCCAGCCGCAGAGTGTCTCCGCCTAAACAGACAGAACCAGAGGGACTTGGGAAGTGGAGGGCACCAGAGTCCCCCACCTGAGCCTAGGTGGATAGAAAAGAGGGACACAGGCAGTGGAGAGGGTGAGCCTTCCCCCACCTGCTCCCAGGCCAGCCTGAGAGGGACTCAGCCTAACGTGCGGAGAGTGCAGGTGTCCCCCACCGGTGCCCAGGCAGAGAGAAAGAGGGACACAGGCAACAAAGAGGGTGAACCTTCCCCCACCTGTGCTCAGGCCAGCCCAAGAGGGTCTCTGCCTAAACAGGCAGAGACAGAGGGACTCAGGAAGCAGAGAGTGCCAATGTTCTTCACCTGTGCTCAGGCCAAATAGGTGAACCACCAGAAAAGACTGTCAGACACCAAAGACAAACTAACTACCACTGACAAAGGAACCAATCAGCAGCCCGCACATTGAAGTTTAAAACGCACAGGGTAAGCCAGGCGTGGTGGTGCACGCTTGTAATTCCAGTACTTGGGAGGCTGAGACCAGAGGATCCAGGGTCACAGCCAGCCTCAGCTATTTAGTCAGGCCTCCACAACTTAGTGAGACCCGGCTTCAAAATAAAGAATAAAAAAATTGGACTGGGGTGTACCTACCCCCTATTACAGAGGTGACAGACAGATCCATGGACCTCAACACCTGAAACTCATCAACAACACCATTGTTGTGGACAGAAGGAACCCTAGAGTAATTGCAACCCAGTACCAACAATCTACTGGCAGAACAACAGTGGGGTGATACGGGACACAGATATCGAAGAACGTATTAAAGGGTGATAAACACACAACAGAGAGCTAAGAATAACCATACAGTAGAGGCTAGTCATCTTTAAGGCACACCTAGTAATAAATATCTACCTCCAGAACAGGTTTCTATACAGGGAGAGTGATTAGACATAGGAAACCTACAGAGTGAGAGAGAGATACCAAAAGCAACAAAGATATAAACTTAAGAAATGTGAAATCATGGGAAAGAGGAACAACAAAGAAACAATGAGCTCCCACAACTCCACAATAATAGAACCCATAACCACAGAAATGCAGGGATTGCCAGCAGGACAATTCAGAACTTTAGTAGTAGAAATGATACAGGATTTCCAAAAAGAATTCAGAGAGAGCCGGAAAGCAATGAAGGATCAAATAAGCAAAGAATCTGACACTCAAAATAGGAATCAAATAGAGGCTCTGAAGGAAGTGAAGGATGCAATAACTGAAATGAAGGCATCAATACAAACTATTAACAGTAGACTAGACCACATGGAAAGCAGAATCTCAATCTTAGAAGATGACCACTCCAAAAGTGAGTGCATTGTATATAATGTAGAAAAAACAGATGAATGGATTACAAGACTATGGGATATGTACACAATGGAATTTTATACAGCCATAAAGAAGAACAAAATTACATTATTTGCAGGGAAATGGAGAGAACTAGAAAACATTATGCAAGTGAGATCAGTCAGTCACAAAGTGAAAAGTTGGATGTTCTCCCTAATATGTGGAAGCTAGATAGAATGGGACTTAGAAGGGACTCCAGACAAAGAAGAAGAAAACTTTAGATGAACAAAGAAGATGACCTAACTGAGAGAGTTGGGAGGGGGGTGGAGGGAAACACACTAAAGTACATGATGTACACAAACTTATAACACTCAATCATTATGCAGAGCAAGAAAGGGAGGGGAGGGGGAGGGAATAGGGTGGGATTTGAGGGAGGGCTAAATGAGCAATGTGTGCATGTGTGATTCTGCTACCCTGACACTTATTAAAATGTGTAATTACAATGCACCAATAAATGAAATATATATATATATGATAAGAAATATCCTATATATAATATATAAGATATAATATATGAGATATATATATATATATATATATATATGATAAGAAATATCTATTTAGCTGTCTCTAGGAGCTCTAAACAATAATAGTATGTATCTGTAGCTATACGGAAACAATAACTTTATCTTCCACAGTTGCAAATATGTAACTCTACAAATAATGCATAAGCATGTAACAATACATAACTAGGTGAACTAAAAATAAATCAATGTCTCTATTGTGGCATCCCAATGTTTTTTACAGAGCAGTATAGAAAATGCATAAAAATGTCATCTCTTAGAATCTTAATTTGGAAATCTGACATGGTATTTGATAGTTTGTACAACTTAATGTCTGGTTTCTTCTACTAAATGAAATATTTTAGAGATTCATTAATGCTCTCTATGTATCAATAATTTATTATTTTTACAGTTGTGTAGTATTCCACCATATGCATAATCACTATTTCATGATGAATGTTCCTCTTGATAGTCCTATAAGTTTTTTCCAGCATTTGGCTGTTGTGAATAAAGCTTTAAATAATAGAGTACAGTTTTTTTGGTAGACTTATATATTCACTTCTTATATGTTTATAAAGTTTAGATTTTCTGATTATAGAGTAAATATTGGTGCTGGAACTATCTCATATCAACCAACTGGAGTTGCTTATTACATTTTTAGTTATTTTGTGAGCTATTTTTTAAATGCAGGCATTATTGAAAATCGAATCATATAAATTAACAACTAAATTATATTATAAACAAACTTCTCAAAATTTATTTCACCCTACCCTAATTATTTACTATATTTTACTATTATTCATGCTCTTGTGGTTCTTAAGTCTTTTATAATTGTAAGATGGAAATTCTGTATAAAGGTATAAAGATATGCTATTCTAGTTTCCTCCACCTCTTCATTTAGTGATGTTTCAATTAATATGAAATCACATGTGGTGAGACTATTTTTACCACAGAATTTGATAAACACTCACTCAAATAAGGTCTGAATTTTTTTTTCCTTGAATGGACTTAAGAATGTGATGGAGTACATGTTACTCACGAGGATTAAATTTACACACGCCATATTTGAAGACATTGCACTGTGAATATAACAAACACTTGAACACATATTCTTCCAGTGTTTAATACTTGCTGGATCAGCAAATAGGTTGCACAGGTCATTGATCATAAAGGGGACGCATGTCTGTTTATTCATTTTTGTCTTACTGATTAATAACAACAAAAAATCAACAAATAGTTATGTCAGGACCATAATGGTTGACTAACTGCAATCATAGGTTGGCTACAGATATAAAAATAATTATGTTAAACTTATTGTTTACATGCAATTTATATAAAATATAATTTGTGTTATACTTGTTTTTGTATATTGATTGTGATACATCTGTCAGATCAGAAAAAATAAAATAAATTTATTTGTACTTATATGCATATATGTACTTAAATGCATATAAAAACTTGGCAGGGAACTGGCATTAAGTATTTTGAACAGTACACACAAACTGAAAGCATAGGTAATTAGAAACTGTGAAATGGTTTTTGAACTGCTAAATGTATGTGTAATGTTTTATTTTATAAGGAATGTATGAATATTTGAATTGTCCCATGTGTTCTCTGGAATTCATGTTGTTCACATAATCATTTTGATATTTGGGGCATGTCTGTGTGACTTTAAGTACATTATTTGTGATTTTCTACATTACTTGTTGGAAATTATGTTGAACAACTATTTATAAATTACTGATAATTTTTAATCAAACATCTTGATGATTTCAGCGTGCAATCATACATCTTGATGATTTCAGGATGTAATCATACATCTTGATAATGTCAGGGTGATAGATGCATACATGCACACAGCACTTGTTGAGCCCTCCCCCAGTTCCCACTCTTCTTCCTCTCCCTCCCACCTTCCCATGCTCAGCACAGTGATTGACTTTGGTAAGTTTGTGTACGTACATCATGTCCATTGAGGTGTTTCCCACTTCAAGTCTTCCTCCCCCCTCCCATCTTCCTCAGTTAGGTTCCCTCCCTCACTCCACTAAGGTTTCTCCTCCATTGTCTGGAGTCTTTCCTGTGTCCCGATTTCTCCCTAGCTTCCTCATATATGAGGGAAAACATCTGATCCTTCATTTTTTGTGACTGATTAATCTCACTTAGCATAGTATTCTCCAGTTCCATCCATTTCCCTGCAAATGATGTAATTTTGGTTTTCTTTATGGCTGAGTAGAATTCCATTGTGTATATATCCCATAATTTTTAATCCATTCATCTGTTGATAGATCTCTCAGCTGGTTCCATAGTTTGGCAATTATGAATTGTGCACCTATAAACATAGAAATGCATGCATTACTGTGGTAATCTGGTTTCAATTCTTTTGGGTGGATATCCAGGAGTGGTATTGCTGGGTCATATGGTAGATTCATTCCCATTCTTCTGAGGACCCTCCACACTGTTTTCCAAAGTGGTCGCATTAATTTGCAATCCCACTAACAGTATATCAGAGTTCCTACATCTCCACATCCTGACCAGCATTTATTATTGCTTGTGTTTTTAATGACTGCCATTCTAATTGGGGTTAAGTGAAATCTCAGGGTAGTTTTGATTTGCTTCTCTTTGATTGCTAATGATGTTCAACATTTTTCATATATTTATTGGCCATTTGCATTTCTTCTGTGAAGTGTCTAGTTCACTTGCCCATTTTTTATTGGGTTATTTGTTTTTTTGTAGTGAGTTTCTTGAATTCTTTATATGTTCTAAATATTAGTCCTCTATCAGAAGAGTAGCTGGCAAAAATCTTCTCCTATTCTCTCAGCTCTCTGTTGAGGTTCTTGATAGTTTCCTTTTCTACACAGAAGCTCTTCAGTTTAATGCAACCCCATGTATTAATCCTTGTTTTAATTTCTTATGCCTTTGGGGTCTTGTTGAGGAAATTTTTATTTGTGCCTATATGTTGAAGTGTTGGTCCTATGCCCTCTTCATGTAACTGCAAGGTCTCTGGTCTAATTTCCAGGTCTTTGATCCATCTTGGATTGACACTTGTGCAGGGTGAGAAAATGAGATTTATTTCCATTTTCTGGATAACCAGTTTTGTCAACACCATTTATTGAAGAGGCTATCTTTTTTCCAGTGTATGTTTTTGGCCCCTTTGTCAAAAATCAATTGGCTGTAAGTGTATGGATTTTTTTTCTCAATCTTCTGTTCCATTGGTCTATGTGTCTGCTTTTGTCCCAATGCCATGCTGTTCTTATTACTATCTCTCTGTAGTATAGTTTGAAGTCAGGTATTGTGATGCCTCATGCATGGTTCTTATTGCTGAGAACTGTTTTTTTTGTTGTTGTTGTTGTTGTTCCATATGAATTTAAGGACTGATTTTTCTAGAGCAGTGAAGAATGACCATGGAATTTATTTTTTTTTTTGCGGTACCAGGGATTGAACCCGGGGCGTTCTACCTCCGCGCCACACCCCCGGCCCTATTTTTTATACTTTATTTTGAAACCGGGTCTCACGAGGTCATGGAGGGCCTAAGTAGAGAGAGAGAGAGAGAGAGAGAGAACTGAGGCTGGCCGCGAACCCGGATCCTCCGATCTCCACCTCCCAAAGTACTGGGATTACAAGCGTGTGCCACCATGCCCGGTTTGACCATGGAATTTTAGTGGGGGTTGCATTGAATGTGTAGATGACTTTTGGAAGGACAGCCATTTTGATATTTATTCTGCCTAATCAAGAGCATAGGAGATCCTTCTGTCTTCTAAGATCTTCTCCAATTTCTTTCTTTAGTGTTTTCTAATTTTCATTGTAAAGGTCTTTTACCTCTTTGGTTAGGTTTTTTCCTAAGTATTATATTGTTTGGGGGGGTTATTGTGAGTTGAAATGTTTTCTGGAGTTCTTTTTCAATGGATTTATGGTTGGCATATAGAAAAGCTTCTGATTTTTTAGATCAATTTTGTATCCAGACACATTGTTGAATTTGTTGATCAGTTCTAAAAACCTTTTAGTTGAGTTTATTTGGTCTTCTAAGATTCGGTCTTCGTCTGCAAATAGGGATAGTTTCAGTTTTTCTTTTCCTATTTGTATTCCTTTGATTTCCTTCTCTTGCCTTATCGCTCTGGCTAGAGTCTCAAGTACTATATTGAAAAGGGGTGGTAATAGTGGGCATCCTTGTCTTGTTCCTGATTTTAAAGGGAATTTTCGTAGTTTTTCCCCACTCAATATGATGTTGGCTGTGGATTTATTGTATATTGCCTTTATGATGTTGAGGTAAGTTCTTTCTATTCTGATTCTCTGCAGTATTTTTAGTATGAATGGGTGTTGGTTTTGTCGAATGCTTTTTCATCATCTATTGAAATGATCATGTGACTCTGGCCTTAGTTCTGTTCATGTGGTGAGTTTCATGGATTGTTTTTCATATGTTGAACCAGCCTTGCATCCCTGGGATGAACCTGACTTAGTTGTGGTGTATAATTTTCTTGATGTGGTTTTGAATGTGCATTGCTAGTATTTTGTGTTAGAAGTTTTGTGTCTAAGTTCATCAACAATATTGGTCTTTAGTTTTCTTTTCTTGAGCTGTCTTTATTTGGCTTTTGTATTAATGTGATGCTGACTTCATGGAATGTGGGAGAGTTCTGTTTTTTTTTTCTGTTTTTTTTTCTATTTCATGTAATAGATTGAGAAGAATTTGTTCACGATCTTTGCCCGTTCAAAACTTTTGTCTTTTGTACTGATGTATTGCAGTACTTTTAAATAACATTTATTTCTCGCTGGTAGATAAAAATTGTACATGTCAATGAGGTATCTTGTGATGTTTTGATAAATGTAGGCATTGAATAATGTTCAGAAAAGGGGCAACATATCTCCTCATTTATCATTTTTCTTTTCTTTTTTTTTCCATACTGGGGATTGAACCAAGAGGCATTCTCTGAGCTATACCGCCAGTCCCATTTTAAATTTTGAAATATGATCTCTCTAGATTGCTGACAGTCTCACTGAGTTTATGAGGCTGATCTTAAAACTGCAATCCTCATATCTCAGCCTCCCATGTACTTAGAGTACAGGGCATGCACTACCACACTTGGCCCTATTTATCATTTTTATACTGAAAATTTCAAAATCCTTTCTCCTAGGTTTTTAAATCTACCATATATATTATTCTCAAGTTCCATCCATTTTCCTGAAAATGACATAATTTAGTGCTTCTTTATGAATGAGTAAAATTCAGTTGTGTGTATATACTAGTTTTGTAATCTATTCATCTGTTGATGGACACCTAGGATGGTTCCATAATTTGCCTATTGTTAATTGTGCTGCTACAAATATGGATATGCATGTATTGCTATAATATTCTGACTTCAGTTCCTTTTGAAAGATGCCCAGGGGTGGTATAATTGGGTCATATGGTGGTTCTAATCTCAAGCTTCTGAGAAACCTCCACACTGATCTTCACAGTGGCCTTACTAACTTGCAATCCCACCAACAGTGGATAAGAGTTCTTATTTCCCACATCCTTGCCAGCATTTATTATTATTTGTGTTCTTGATGATTGCCATTCCAATAAGAATTAGATGGAATCTCCACAACCAATCTCAGAAAGGAAGTAGTTGTATGTTTTCTTTCATATGGAGAAGCTAGATAAAAATTGGGAAACCAAAGGGACCTCAGATAGAGGACCAGAGACTCCAATGGAACAATAGAGGGGGTTTTGGGGAAGGAGGAGGGGACAGAGACATAAAGAAGGTAAAAGCTAAAATAATTCTATGCACTACATGAAATTACCAATGTCAATCTCAATGACATGTATGTGGAAGGGGATGGAGGCAATGAGATCCAGAGGGAAATGCACCAAGTGCTGTGTGCGTGTGTATTCCTCTCACTCTACCTCAGTACGGTATGTAATTACAATGCACCCATAACGGTATTTAAAAAGAAATATATAACGCATTATGATTGCATTTATTTACCCTACTGTGCAATAGCACACCAGAACTTAACCATAGCTAACTGTAACTAAATACCCATGGATTTATTTCCCCCATCTCTGCCCCTCCACTCTCCTTAACCTTTAGTAACCAGCATTTTATTATGACTTCTATGAGATTAATTTTAAAGTTTCTATATATGAGTGATATCATTTTGTTGCAAATGCAGGATTTCACCATATTTATGGATGAATAATATTCCATGTTCATATTATATTATATTTATCCATTCATCAATTGATGGATACTTAGAGTATTTCCATTTCTTGGCTTTGTGAGTGGTGCTGCAATGAACATGGGAGTTCAAATGTTTCTCTGACATGCTGATTTCATTTCCTTTGGACATATCTCCATTAGTGGCACTGCTGGATCATATTGTAGTTCTATTTTTATTTTTTTTTATTTATTTATTTTTATTTTTTTTTATTTATTTATTTTTTTTTGCGGTACCAGGGATTGAACGCAGGGGTGTTCTACCTCCGCGCTACACCCCCGGCCCTATTTTTTATGCTTTATTTTGAAACCGGGTCTCACGAAGTTGCGGAGGGCCTCACTAAGGAGAGAGAGAGAGAGAGAGAGAGAGAGAGAGAGAGCTGAGGCTGGCCACGAACCCGGATCCTCTCCGGTCTCCGCCTCCCAAAGTACTGGGATTACAAGCGTGCGCCACCACGCCCGGCTGTAGTTCTATTTTTAGCTTTTTTAAGAACTTCCATACTGCTTTCCATAATGGCTGTACTAATTTTCATTCCAACTGTGTGCAATATTTCCTTTTCTACACATCCTCACCAAACTTGGTACTGTTAGTCTTTTTGACAATAGCCATTCTTACTGAGGTATGGTGATAGCATTGTGTTATTAAAATGCCCTGATGCACAGTGATATTGAACATTTTTCATATACTAACTGGTCATTGTACATTTTATTTTGAGAAATGTGTATTTAATTTATTGCCCATTTTAATAGGTTTGTTTTGCGACAATTAGTTTTTAGTATTCTTTATATATTGTGAATGTTATCCCCTTGTTAGGTGTATAGTTTGCAAATATATCCTCTCAATTCTGTAGGCTGTCTCATCACTTCATCCAGTTGGTTATTGCTTTGCTTTTTAGTTTGACATAATCCAAATTATCTATGTTTGCCTTTGTTTCCTGTACTTTTAAGGTATTATCCAAAATTTCCTTGCCCATTCCAATGTCCTGAAACCTTTCATATTTTTCTCTACCAGTTTGACAGTTTGAAGTTTTACATTTAAGTCTTTAATCCATTTTGAGTTGAGTTTTATCACTGTTGAGATATAGGAGTCTTCTTTTATTCTTCCACATGTGGATATCCAATTTTTCTAGCACCATTAATTGAAAAGGCTGTCATTTCTCCAGGGTGTGTTCTTAGCACATTTTTTGAAAACCAATTGGCTGTAGATGTGTGGCTTTACTTCTAGGCTCTATTCTGGGTCACTCATTTATGTGTCTATATTATGCCGGTACCATGGTGTTCTGATTACTAGAGCTTTGTAATATAATTTGAAGTCGGGTAGTATAATGCCTCCTGCTTTGTTTTGTTTGTTTGTATGTTTGTTTGTTTGTTTTTGCTCAAGATTGCTTTGTCTGTTCAGGGTTTTCTGTGTTTCTGTACAAATTTAGGACTTTTTTCTAATATTGTGAAGATAGGTAACAGTCCTTTATGTGATTTATTTTTAGATATATGTATTATGGATATTTTCTTCCAGTGTATAGCATGATAAAAATTTTACTAATAATATCTTTGTTAGTCAGAACTTTTCACTGTGATAAAATTTGATTTAGAAATTATTTCTCATTTGGTGAATTTTTGTGTTTTGTTTACATCTTTGCATTTCCCTCTGTTACAAAATCTCTCCTGTTATGATTCACTTCAAATCAATCTTTGTCTATTGAGAGAAGTAGTCAAGATTCTTTTCTTTACCATAAGGACATACTATTGCCCAGGGCCATTTACTTAAAGACCTATTTTTTTTCATTAAATTGCATTAGTACTCTCTCACATTTATCTGTTCATTCACTCTTTCATTCATTCACTCACTCATTCATTTAATTAATCAATAGGATCCTCTCTAATTCTCATTAACCTTCTTTTGCTACCATTTGTTGGGGGTCAGGGTGGTACAGGCCAGATTATTACACAATTTAATAAAATAGATTCAGAGTTATCAAATAGATAAATATTAATATAAAATACAGTTCTAAATATGTCCATTTATGCAAAAATCTCACAATTTGAATTTTGTAGACCTGAACAGGATAGAATAAAAGTAACAATATAGAGAAAATCAGATATGGAATTGTATTTGCAGTAAGTGGCAAAGGAACATGAAATCCTAGCAGCCTTCATTACAAATAGCTTATTCAGGGCAATAAAAAGTACCAAGGAGATAGTTGCTAAGTGGTGGCACACGCTTGTAATCCCAGTACTTGGGAGGCTGAGACTGGAAGATCTCAGGTTCGCGGCCAGCCTCAGCTACTTAGTGAGGCCCTCCACAACTTAGTGAGATCCTGTTTCAAAATAAAAAATAAAATAGGGCTGAGGGTGTAGCTCCAAGGTAGAATGCCCCAGGGTTCAATCCCCAGTACAAAAGAAAAATAAAAAACACCAAACAAACAAACAAAAGCAATGGAGGTTGGAGGTGAGCAGATACTTCATAAAATAGGAAAAACAGATGACAAACTCATGAAAAAGTTTTGGCCTTGTGAATAATGAGGGGAAAATGGAACATATCAAAGTCATGACTCAATTTTCAAACTAATGAATGTTTTAAAAATACATAATTCATAATGATTTTGAGGTTGTGATAAGATGGACATTCTTCTAGACACCTGATCAGTTTAGACATCTTTATGAACAATTTTGAAGACATTTCAGAATTATCAATATCACATCCTTTACTGCCTAAACTACCCAGCCACTGATTACATGTAACCATGCATGGCATGCTGGTAATTTGGCTTTCTGAAAAAAGTAAAGCCCCAATTTGTAGCATTTGTGCATTTTATAGTGTAAGTACTCTCATCACAACCAGTTTCAAGCTACTGATTGTTTAGCAATCCACTCACTGGATTTCACATTTATCTAATACAAGTTAATACAAGTCAGAACAAGAATTTTTCTTGGTTTTTATTTTTTAATTTTTAAATAATAGTGGATTGTTCAAGGATAAAATGTGCAATCTTTAAGATAAAATTGATTATAATTTAACATGTATGAAATCCTGTGTTTGCTCCCCAGCACCATAAAATTATAAAATAAATGCATAAACAAACAAAACTTGCTTATATTTTCTCACAGAAATTCTGCTTCTAGGAATTTATCTAAAGAAAATAAAAGCAAGGTGTGACTTTTATTTACAGGTCTGAAATCCAAATATTTGGTAGGCTGAGACAGGAAGATTGCAGGTTCGAAGCCAGTCTCAGCAGTTTAGAGAGACATTCAGCAACTTAGTGAGATGTTGTTTTAAAATAAAAAATAAAAAGGCTGGGGTTATAGGTCTGAGGTAGAATTCCCCTGAGTTCAATCCTCAGAGCCACAAAAGAAAAAAAGAAAAAAGAAAATGGATGTGATAAATTTTACCTACTGTTTTAAGCAACTGTTGTGCCAAAATATGAATATATAATATAAATATTATAGCATGCATGTATATCACTATCACTATAAACTACATTATGACGTGAGAGTATAATGTACCAATAAAAGTATTTAAAACATATATTCACCATTGCAAAAAATAATAAATATTATAAATCAATTATGATTAAGGTAGAAGGAAGACACTAGACATAATATATTAAGATATTATTTAAGAGCATTGTAAAATGATTGCAGTATGCATACTGGAAAAGGAAATCTCCAAACAGCATTTACAATCTTTTATTAGGAAGCATTTTATGCATTTAGCTGATTGTATCTTAATTTATTGTTTTATCAATATACATTTATACTACATAAATATGTTACATACACATTCAATGTATATAATGTATATTCTGTCTATTACATATATATTTACATGTTGGTGCTAAATAAAAGCATTTATCATATGTAAAGTTTGCAATTTCTTTTTTCTTTAATTTGTCTTGCTTCTATTTTCCCAAAATTCTACATGTCTTTGTAAATTGAGAAGTATTTCGTGACTCTAAGTCTGATGTCTAATTCTCACATATAGAAATGTGAAGGAAGGACCTAGTTCTGCTTAAGGTGTCATAGTTTTTGCCTAGTTTTAAATTCCAAGGTTATTGAGTATATCTAAAAATGGATATATATATATTTTTTTGTGGTACTAGTGATTGAACACAGGGGCATTCTGCCTCTGATCTACACCCCCAGCCCTATTTTATTTTTCATCTTGAAACAGGGTCTCACTAAGTTGCATAAGGCCTCACCAAGTTGCTGAGACTGGCCACAAGCCTGAGATCCTCCTTTCTCAGCCTCCCAAGTACTAGAATTATCAGCTGTATATTATGTTAATAGTTTTCATCAATAATTGAAAGTCAGAAAATACCAAACAGTAAAAATTTTTGAATAGTTCATATGCATATATATGTACTGTAAATATATATTAAATATATATTTTAATAACTATATAGCTACATACTGCTAATATATTTCCTTAAACTCTATAGTCTTCCAACATCCAGTTTTAAAAAAATTGATTCTCTTAAATAAGGTAATACATACATAAATTTACATATTCTTACATAAAATTGATGTATTTGGTATCTCTTATTGCCAGCCACTTCTGCAAATTACTGTTGATTAAGTAATGAACATGAGGGATTCTGCCCCCACATTTAGGAGCTAAAACTAATAGGAAAGTTTGAATTTCAAGGACATAACATTTGTTAAAGTATTTGTTTTCAAAAGATTAAAAACAGATAACCAACAATATTTGAAAGTCAGTTCAGAGCCCTTCACATAATTACTATAAATTAACAAACTGTAAAGGTGGACATGTGTCTGGTTTACATGGCCATCAAGTGTTTAATGACTGCAATTATGCAACCTTGAAAACTAGAAAGCTCAAAGCCAAACCCACACATTGAGACAGGTGTATAAATTAGCACACCAATGCTAGAAACTATTTTCAATATTTACTAAGGATATGTATGTTTGTATGCACACACACACACACACACACACACACACACTCATTACTACCCAGCAATTGTACTCTTAGTTATAAACTCAACAAATATTTACATAGATTCACAAAAGAGAATTATAAAGTACTAGCATTCTTTGAAATCACCAAAATCTAGGAAAAGTGCCCAGAAATACTAGAATACATTAATCAATTACACTATATCCATATAATGTGATACTGTACAAGGGTGAAATCAGACAAAGTGGGCGAACCCCACATGCACAATAATGAGAGAAATCAGCCACACGCACATACTGTATGATTCCATAAAACTCAAAAAGTGGCTGAACTAACCGTGGTGAAAGTTGAGATTACAGACGTAACTGAACGCGGTAGCTTGCTATGTCTGATCTTGGTGCTTGCAACATTAGTACATTGATGTGGAACTGTATAAAGTGGCACACTTATGTTTTCTGCACTTTTCCACATGTAGATTTCTATAGGCCAGAGGTCTGATATGGGTCTCACTAAGCTAACTTTGAGGTGTCTGCAAAGCTCACTTCCTTTCTGTCAAATATAGGAAAGAATGTTTTTCCCTGTTCATTGAGATAGTTGGCAAAATTTCGTTTCTGGAGATCATAGGACTGAGGTCCTCATTTCTTTGCTGGTTGTCAGGGGAGGGCCATTCCCAGCCTCTAGTGTCCACTCACAGCTCTGGTTTATGGCCCCCTCCCCCATCTTCAAAGCCAGAAATTGTGGGTCCAGTCCCTCGCATGCTTCATATCTCTCTCCTGCCACTTTTTTGCAAAGTCATGCCTGTCTTTGGTCTATGGTTTTGCCTTTCTTTTCTTGTGGTACTGGGAATTGAACCCAGAGACAGTCTACCTCCAAACTATACCCCCAACCCCTTTTTATTTTTTATTTTGAAACAGGGTCTCACTAAGTTGCTGAGACTGGCCTTGAACCAGCAATCCTCCTGTCTCAGACTCCCAAGTACTGGGATTACTGGTGTGCCCCACCAGGCCAGGCTTCTTTTACTTTTTTAAGAACCCAATAGAATACATTAGACTTACATGAATAATCAAGCCTAATCTATTTCTTTTAAGATCCGTAACTTTATTTCCCTCTGCAAAGTTTCTTTTGCCCTGCAAAGTAACACATTCATGGATTGCAGTGATTAGGGCTTGATCATCTTTGGGGGTATTATTATTCTGCCTACTACAATATTAAATTTCAAATTAAAACGTTTCCATACAAATGCTTTTAAAAGCATATCCAGGCAGGAGAAGTTGGAGAGTAATTACTTTTCCTCAGAGCCTTCCTCCAGGCCAGTAGCATTTGTTCTCCCACTCTCTGAGACTGATAAGCTACCTGAGATCATTCACAATTTCTGTTAAAGTGAGCCTGTGATTCTTAAAAATGTTTAATTAATCTTAGGAAACTCTTCCTATTACCTTCCTCATGGAGAGTAATATTATGCATTGATTTTTAAAGGGCTCTCAGATATTCTGTAGTCAAAATTTTGCATAATTCACCTATCTGCATTAACCCAGTGTTTCCAAATGTACTTGAAAGAGAAACTTAACATACCTACATCTCTCAACATCAGTCAAAAGTGCTTTTCCTTTATCTCGATATTGAGTGCAATTTCTTAATATCTCTCAAATTATTTTTAATGATATCACCACTGTTACTGCCTTACTTTCTCCTATTTTATTTACAACAACAACCACAACAACAAAACAGTTGTTGATACTCTTACCCCATTTCATGTATTATTTCTTAAGATTTATTACCCCTGTTTCACAGATGAGAAAACCAAGGTGAATTAATGTTCCTAACTTCCTACAGCCAGTAATTGGCAAACCATCTTAACCTGACTCCAGGTGTCCATTATCTTCCTTAGACAATCTTTATTTTAAGGTGAAAGCTTCCTTCTAAAACACTGATTTGACTTCCTTGCTGGAACACTTCAAACAAATCTTTATTACCTCCAACATTAGAATTGTTCAGATCTTGCCAGACAGTGACACAGAGGCTCAGTCAGAAGCTCTGTTTGCCCATTGGCTTCTTCACACCTCTCTGTCTTTCTCTATATTCTACTCTTCTCTACTCAAAGTGATAAACCCCAATTCAGTTTTGAAGAACCACTCCAAATATTTCCATCTCTGTGAAGATTCCTGTTTCTTCAAGGTAGAATTAAGCTACTTTCCCTTGCGCAGTGGTGTAGTATATATTTGTGTGAATTTAAGTTGCATGTAGCTCAAAGAGAAGCAGGGTAATATGTGCTGATAAGTTAAAAAATAGTTCCCAACCCAGCTTCCCTTGCTAAATTCTAAATTGCTTTACCTACATGCCACAGATCTATAAATATTATTTTATATTTGCATAAGAGATTTGGGGATATTATTTGGGGGGAGTAATTTGTCAACTTTGTTAAAAAGATTTTATTAAAATATTTCTTTTATCATAATAAATTTGCAGTTATTTTTGACATGATTTATACCTCTACCACTTCCTCACATTAGATGGGGAATTTCTCAAGGGTAGGTGCAGAAGCAGTGACCTACATATGTTTTGATCTTTAGCTCCAGGTACTATGTCTGACATATTGACATACATGTTATATATACTCATGATGGTCTGATGAATATGCGATTAATATAAGTAATGAGTAAGATGAAGGCAAGGTTGAGGTGCTAGGTAAATGAATCCACTACCACAAATATGTTTCAGATCTGAAGGAAATGTTGAAGAAATTTTGTATCCAAGGGAAAATACTGTCATTTTCAAGAAAATGTGTACTTAAGGCCCAATATTGAGGCATTTCATTTATCATGATTATTATTATTATTATTATTATTATTATTACTACTACTACTACAAGGGAATTGAGATCTCATAGAGCTCTGGATGTTATGGAATTATGTAATATACAATGTATGTATTCTCCTCAAAGTGAGAACAAAAAGAGAGGTAAAGTTAAATAGCACATTAAAAATAGTATTAAATTTATCTGTGATTATATTAGCTTTCCATCACCAGCAAGTACCTGAGTTCATTAACTTACTTTGGCTTACTGTTTCAGAGGTTCCAGACTGTGATTGAATGGCCCCAGTTCCTTGGGCCTTTGTGGGGTGCTGAAGAGCAATGTCAGGGAGTGCGTAGAACTGCCATGAAGCAAAAGAATGGCAGACCCAGGTCCCATAATCCCCCTCAAGAGCATAATTCCAATGACCTAAGGAACTCCAACTAGGTCCTTCCTCCTAATGATTCCATCATACCCCAAGAGTGCTACTCTAAGGAAAAACCCTTTATCATGTGGACCCTGAGGGGACACTTATCATCTAAACCATTCTGCCCCTGGACATCAAAGGCTCATGTCCATCTCACAATACTAACTGCATTCAGTCCATCCCCAAGAGTCCCTGAAATCTTAACTTGCACCAGCATTGCTCAAAAGTCCAAGTTCAAAATCTCCTCTGAGACTCAAGGAGAACTAAGCTGTGAGACCCTGTGAAAATAAAAAGAAAACTACATACTTCCAACATACAATTGTGGAACAGTCAACATTCCCATTCTAAAAGTAAGAATAGGGCCATAGAAAGGAGAGATCAGCCCAAAGCAAGAACAAAGCCTAGCAGGGCAACGTTAAATTGTAAGGCTCTGTGTCCAGAATCAGGGGCACACTGTGGCAGAAAGCGGCCTCCTGAAGACTTGGGCAGCCCCTCCTCCACCCCATCTTTGTTGGCTGCAGCCCACATGTGCACTCTCTCAGGCTGGCTCTGCTCACTGTGTCAGCTTTCCCTGATGAATACTGTGTGTGGCTGCCGGGTTCACCTTCTCTGGTCTCCACTGAAGCTTTGGCTTCACTTCCACAGCTCCTCATATCACCTTCTGGGAGCTGTTTTTAGGGATTCTGATCCTGTAGCACAGTATCTGGCCTCCTTGGCTTTCCTCTGAATTCTTGATGGGAGACACCATGACCAGATAACCCTTTCATTCTTCACAACTGCAGAACAAGCATCGTGTGGACCATGCCAACGTCTATCACCAGTGCAGGCTGTACCTGGGTTCACTTGGACCATCACTATAGTAGTCCCTGAGTGTCTTTTCTGCTGTGTACCAAGAAAAAGAAGGCTGAGGCAGTCCTAGGCATGCAGAGTACCCAGGACCTTTTTTCCAGAATGATGCTGCCCCGGAAAGTCTTTTAAACAAATCATAATTTCTCCATCTCTGCACCTGTGTTGGGTAGGGTTGCCTTGCAGATTCTAAAGATGCCCCCTAGATACTCCTTACATTGTCCTTACAAAGCATATGGCTTCTCTTGCGGGGGGGGGATAGGAATCACATCTTCCTTGGCTGCACCTTACACATGCTTCTTTTATGACCAACCTGCAAATTTGATGGATCCTTCTGCTCTGCTCCTCTGGCTCCTTATTCACACTATAAATCTGTCTAAAAGCAGCCAGTAATACCCATGACACAGTTTAAATGCTTTGCTTCTTGAATTTTGTTCCACCAGATAAACTAGTCCAGCGCCTGTAAGCTACATTTCTCCCAAACTCTCAATGCATAGATAAGCTGCATCAAGTTATTTGCTATGGTGTAATAAGGGTGTCCTTTATTCCAATTCCCAGTAGAGTTCTCCCTTACAACTGAAACTTCAAAACCTCATAAGCCTTGTCTTAACTGTCTACATTCTTATTAGCATTCTGGTCTTCTAAGTCCTCTGCAGAATCATCCTTATAGGCTATCTCTAGCCAATTCCTCAAATTTCTTCTAAGGGGGAGATTGGGGTTCCACATCCTCTTCTATGGCATGCCCTCCATGACATTAGGACATCCCACTAGTCTCCACCACTTAAAGGTTCCACCCCCCCCAATAGTGCTGTCCCAGGGACCAGGCCTTTAACACATGGATCTTTGGGGGACACATCCAAACCATAGTAGTGGTAGAGCTTATGTTTTCCTTCATTATTTTCTGGACTAATTTCAGTGAATAAATTCAATTTTGTTATTTTCATATCATGTGGTTCTCTTATAGGGTTATCATTGGCCATCATTTTTAGAGTACACTGTTGTGGAGTCATCTTTTGGTGTGTACACAGCATGCTCTCCATATTAGAGGTAACTTTCTGAAAGTTATTCTTTAGAAAAACAATTCGCAATTCTATTATCCATTACGTGTAATTTCAGTATTTCAGGAAAAAATATATATATATTACTGAAATGTTGCTGGATGACATCTAACATGTCCTTACAGTAAACAAGTGGCTGGGAAAATTTCCATTATTTTTGCCAATAGAATTAATAATAATGAATACACTATTGAAAGTTGTGGATCGTGAGAACTTACTTTTCTAGTTCAAATAGAATTAGTGTAATTTCAAAAAGATGAGCTGTTTCAAAGGTAACAATATTGTAGTATACCATGTTTACTACTCCAAGGAAAAGTTATAATAATATATAATACTATAGTGTACCTACCGACTATAATTAAACTGTGAAAATTGGCACCTGAATAAAAATGCTATATACATTGTGTAAAACAATGAAATTAAAGAACAATTCTTCCCAGGGACTTTTCAGAGCAAGCTCAGAATACTTAAAAAAATGAATTACATTCTGGAAAAATTACTACTCAGTTTACATGGAAGGCATTTTAAATACGATTACTGCAGAAATATCATATGTAAACTGACTCTGAAGCAAATCTCACTTCACTTGTAACAGCCAAACAGTAAAAAGCCGGGCTTCTGAAGATGTCACATATGGTGTTTAGATTTGTACTTAAAACACTTATGCAAAGGTTCCGCAGTAAGGAAACATGATTTTGTAAAAATTAAAAACATATCTGAAGGTAAATTTTTACATAAATGAATTTAAATTAAAAAGGTACATCTGTTTAACATGGAAACTTATGGTGGTTGTTTCATTTTCTGAAGCTACTCCTAACAAGGGTTACTTAATACAATCCTGTAAGTGTAATTTGTAGCTTAATTTTCACACACAGATTGGGTGGCTTAAAGACCAAATGCCATTGCAAAGATGATTTTAAAATATCAATTTACATAACAGGAGTAGTTTATTAGAATTGCACATTTTAATCCAAACATTTGATAGACCCAGGCCTTTCTCCACACAAAATAATACAAAATTGATACACTCGAGAAATATCAGAAATTGGGATGATTTATTAATGATTGAGTTTCAACAAAAGAACCCATTCCTAACTTTTTCTCTATTCTCTGGAAGTGACAATCCTAAACAGTTTTTCTGTAAGTTATTTTAGGGAAAGGAAGATTTATGGAAGCCATGGTATCTTTTCTTCTCAGCTTAGCTCACAATTCATTTTCCTTTCTAGTGTAAACTGTGGACACATCTATAACTAACTAAATTGCTATTTACTATAAATAATAATAAAAATGCATCATTTTTAATATCTTTGCATATTATTGTCAATGCAATCTTGTTTGAAAATTTATTATCAAGATAAAATTAAAGCTCATTCCCAGTGTTTGACAAATGATAACATAATCAAATTAATCTATATTTATATATTTTACATTTTAAATTAAAGATATGAATGTAAAGGAAGACAAATTTCTAATTCATCATTACCATCAACATTAATGCCAAATTATTAATCTATTAATCTATGAAAAATAAAATTTTAGTATGCTGGAAACATTTTCTTTCATATATTGATCTTTTTATTTATTCTTGAATAGTTTATAATTAAATTTCTTTCCTATTCTCAAACAAAAGAAATTGAAATAGTGACATATAATTATGAAAGTCATTCAGAGACATTCTAATTCTACACATTGACATAAAAATCTGTTTCTCCTATTGTTCCTTCTACTCTTCTTTTTGTTACATTTTTATGTGAATTTGGTAATTATTCTGTTTTTCCGGAAAACCAATGCTTTAGCTAAATATTAACTTTCTCTGTTAAGTTCTAAGCCCCTTGCCAAAAGTCTTTTCACTTTACCTCAGAGATTTCCAGAAAATTCTATGCTAACCTTCTTTTAGAAATCACTGCTTCTTTGAGCAATACCGGATAATCACCCCAGGAAACTATCTGCACGTTTTCACTGTCGCCATTGATTTGTGGTATTGTGATAGGCACTGCGACTCCTCTGCCTGATCTTACATTCTAGTTACTTTGCAGCAAGGTGATTTAAAGGGGATTTGTTTTTTTTTTTCTTCTTCTTGACATTGAAATCATTATTGCATTTTCTTTTTGGCCAGACTGCCCCATTATTGGGTAATTAAGATATGTTAAAATTTCTCTTACCTACAGGAAATATCTTTAATGCAAGCTTAGCATTAGTAAAAAGTGTAGTTGATATGCCAGGTGTGATGGTACATGCCTGTAGTCCCAGTACTTGGGAGGCTGAGAGAGGAGGACCAGAGGTTCACGGCCAGCCCGGGCAACTTAGGAAAACTCTGTTTCAAAATTAAACAACAAAAAGTAAAGGGCTGGGGGTATAGCTCAATGATAGCATGATCCTGGGTACAATTCGTAGTATTGGGCTCACCCGTGCACACACACACGCATGGACACACACACACACACACACACACACACACACACACACACACAGTGTAGCTTTTGTATTTATAAAGCCAATGTAAGAGAATTATTTAATTTACTATCTCTCAATTTGAGAATGGGATTAAAATTAGAATTAAGTTTTCAAATAACTTGCTTGCAATGTACTCAGAGAACAAGGCATGTTGATAAATTAATTTATATAACACACACAACTTTAGAGTTAATTATCTGAAGCTCTGTTCTAGATATAGTAGATGGAGTACTGATATAGACAGCAAAAGGACAAGCTCATGGAAAAGTAAACATTTCAAGCCCCAAATAACAGAGTCTTGGTCTAGGAAAGTGATAATAAAGATAAGTGTGTGGATTCAGGATATATTTGGCTATAGAATGTTCAAATTTACCGGTTAATTAGTTATTGAGGCATGGGAACAATAGTGGCACAGTAGTGCCTGTTAAGTGAACTTTTAAACTTTTTCTGTGAGATGCTAAAAATGGGGTTGTGGGAGGCAGGTTTATTGGGTTAAATCAGGCTTCCACTTTGGTTTTGTTATATTTGAAATACTTATTAAGCATCCAAATGTAGATGTGAAGAAGGCAATAGATATAAAGGTCTGGAACTCAAAGCAGAAGTTAGGATCAGAGATATTTTTGGAGGGAATTAAAAACTTAGAGAAATTATTTAAAACAATGGGGAATGGTGAGATTACTTGGAAAGGATGTAGATACAGAAGAACAGAGACTGTAAGCAATACTGGATCCTGGAGGAACAGGAACTTTGGATGTGAGTCAGAAAAATAGGTGACCGAGGATGATAATGGTAGCAGAAACTAAAAGAGTAATGGTGACAATTATGATTTATTGTGCCATTATTCTGAATCAATTAGTATTCTAAGCATTTACACTGTTTTAGAGTATTCATTTAATCTGCATGACAACCAAGAGGACTGGTGAGACAAATACATTGGGAAGTAGATGATGAGCCTTGCTGCTTTGTAATTGGGAATGTATAAATTTTAATGCCACTGAACTTATCTAGCTATACTGTAGGTTAGCATAACTTCTTCTATTATCTTTTTAATTTCAAGTCCAGGGCAACACATGAAGACAATACTCTATTGTACTGTTGGGTAAGTATGTCCTAAATACAGAGTTTTTTTCCCTGTGTGTTAAAATATAGGTAAATAGTTTAATCTCCTAGCATCTCAGCCACATTTCTACTTTGAAAAATATAACTCCACAGTGTCTCTTGTCCACTAGGAAAGCTTTTGATAACTACTGCTAGCAAGCTGCATAAACATTTCTATAAATGTTTAACTAGTCCTACTGGCTTAAGATAAATTTTTTATTCACCTGTAACAACCCAAACAAAAAATTCAGTATAACAGATGTTTTCACCAAAAAGCTGTTCTACCTCTTAGGATCTAACCAAATAAAATATTTATTTTTTGAAATTGTGTATCACTCTAGAGCTTTTCTTGGTGCATAGAGACCTGGTACATACAGGTTGGAAAATGCTCAATAATTATTTTCCTATAGAAGTATTCAAGAAACCATCCTGAAATCTGTCTTGTCTCCTTCATTGTCTTATCTTGATATTTCCAGACAGTCAATTTTGTGCCATAAGGGGAGTTGCTCTTGGTAAAATATTCAACTGAAATTGATATTTATTGCTGAAATTGAACTTTTTATTTAGCATCAATGAAAAGTCAAATATAAGCAATACTCTCAGAAGAATGTGGCATGTATACACTAAGAGACTATATCTTTTATCTGTTTTTTTTTTTTTTTGCGGTACCGGGGATTGAACCCAGGGGCATTCTACCTCCGCGTTACACCCCCGGCCCTATTTTTTTTATACTTTATTTTGAAACCGGGTCTCACGAAGTTGCAGAGGGCCTCACTAGGTAGAGAGAGAGAGAGAGAGAGAGGCAGGGAGGGGGAGAGAGAGAGAGAGAGAGAGAGCTGAGGCTGGCCACGAACCCGGATCCTCCAGT